>BQNB010052664.1:0-34677 GCA_026074375.1 Tanacetum coccineum
CCACAAGAATAATTTAAGCTGTTTTTTTATAAAAAAATAAGTGATAATCTGATTTGGATAATGGGGCCCACAAAAATCTGACATGGAGAAGGTAAAAACAAACAATCTTCCGGTTGTAAGTATTCGGGGTAACCCTAATGAACACACTTTTGGTGTTCAGTAACATTAAAGTCAAACTTTGATAGTCCAGTAACCCAATTGAACAAAAAAAAGATTGATAACTTAGGCGAACAAAAGTTGATAGTTTGGTAACCTATCTATCTAAAAACCCAATAAAAAATGATGAATTTTTGTGGGTGTTGTTGTACCGTGACCAAGAACAAGAAAAAAGGAGGGAAGAAAAAAAAATGTCGATGGTTACTATGTGTGTTTGGACCGTCCCTTTTATGGAATTATTTATTTATTTATTAATTATTTAAGTGTATGTAACAGTATAAATCTTAGGTGGGATTAAAATAAGAGGGTGTCTGGTTTTTAGTTTTGTAGGAGCTTAAAACAATTAAGGGGGTGTTTGTTTGAACAGATTACGAACCAGAAAGACTATAGAGAGTCATCCGTAAAATTAACTAATGCACACGAGAGTATTAATAACAATAGCTGAAAGAGGCATATTTCAATGAAACAATATGTCAAGGATGCTAAACGAGATGGGAGAATTAATTGTACAAACAATTAAGTATTTAAAGAGAGTTATTACCAAATGGCTAAAACAACACATAATAAGGATATGGTATATCAAGGATATTAAAATGGAATATGAGAAGTTAATTGTACAAACAATTATTTATTAAAAGAAAGTGGGTATATTCGTACCACCACGCAACAATACATCGAGAGTTTTCAAAGAAATATTTTAAATAAAAAAAATCATCATTAACTATGATGGTCGAGATTTCCTCTTTGAAGTGGGGTTGCTTGTTGTGTCGTTCCCAAATGACATTCTAGTCCGAAGACGTGACCTTCATTAGCGTGGTTTGTCTAGGGGGTCTTTATGCGTGATTCGCTCTTTGAATCTCGAATCTTGTTCCGTTCTAGGCGAAAGAGCATGTCAGCCATACGTTGGGCTATGGGTTACTTGCTAGATGTCGAACTTTAGCAGTTGTCTTCTTGGTGGCATAGTTCTCCAAAATCACAAGAAGAAAAAGAATAAGACATTAATGAGGCGTGTTCCAAAAGTAGGTGCTCTAAGGCGACACGTACGAGATGACAAGTTAATAGTTGTATTCCAATTAGCCGGCATGCTTCTATGCAGTAGGTTACGTGATGACGTAAGCGTTACAGAATTACAAAGCGAGTGTCCAAACTCGTAGTCGATTAGTAAAATAACTAATGGAATCGAGAAAGTATGTCGAATTTTAATATTGTTGAAAATGGTGTTATGGAAAAATCATTAGAAGTTTTAGAGACCATTGTATCGCTAACAATGTCTTGAGAAGGTCTTAAAGATCGTCGTATCACTCACAACGTCTTGAAAATAAACGAGACAATTGTGTCACTTGCAATGTCTTAAGAGAAGAGTTTTAGTATTTATATAAACAACATTTATATATAAAAATATAGTGTCACAAGGTACAAGTCACAGAAAACGACCTCAAAAGAGACGTTTTTAAAAGTTACACATTCGGTATAATATACAATCAGAGTTTACAAAAGAGGTCCCAACAAGTTTAACAATACATAATGTTTTCAAAGAAATTATGTTTTATCGAATGTATAAAAAAATGTAGAGTCACTGAGTACATATCCGTGCGGCTTCCCTCCGAGCAATATACTTGAAAAACCTGAGATAACATGCGAAAAACGTCAACAATAATGTTGAGTGAAGTTCATAGGATTTTTAATAAGTAAAGCAGTGAAATCCATAGAGTTTATAGTAATAATTGCAACGAATACAATCATCATAAATAGATATTATTGCATCTAAGCTTATGGCACTCAAAACTGACAGTATATATCAATAATGATATATAGGATAATAATGGCCCCATGTAGGTAATTGCCATATACCTAGAGGTACAAATATAGTGTGTTTGGTTACCTATCTGGCTAACACAAATGGGATTCGTCAATCCCGATAGGTCTATCCACAATATTCGCGTTCACACACAAGTGATTAATGGTCCAGGGGACTTATGGCATGAAGGAACTTAGTCACAAACAATAATATATTCAGGAAAACATACAATTTAAAATCACTTGTGTTCAAAAGTAAAACAAACATGTAATCTCACCCCATAGAGTTTGTAAAACAAGTAAATAGAAAAGGGGTTATGAACTCACCGTAGTGATCAGTAGTGGATTATAACGATAGATAGTGTATTGCGAGATCACGAGCTTTAACGATGACCTACAAAAGTATAGTGATCATATCTTAGAATAAGGTAGGATAATATAAAGTTATTGACTTTAATAATAATGTTAAACATAGATTCTTAAGTTGTTATATTAATGAAGTATCCCTAAAGTTTCGTTTGGCTATTTGCCTTTTATAAATAACATCATACTATCGTTTGGGCTATCATAATTTAGAAGTCATGTAGTGAACGTATGAGAAGTCAGGACACTTTAAATCGTAAATCCACAACTCGTCGATACGACACCCCAAAGAGGCCTCATATGATTATGAAATTCCCTATTAATATAGTTCTTGGTATTTATAAGTTATAGGTGAAAGAGTAATTAACGAGACAAACGTTTTATGGAAACGTTCGTTATGTTTCGTTAAGGACTCTTGGTAAAACATGAGTGACACAGAAGTGGTATAAGTGAAAATGATTCAAAATGGTCGAGTCTCGGTTTAATTTAATTACAGAAGGTAACGGGTCATATTCTCGATAAGTGGTTCCTACCACTTCGGGTTTCATAAAAATAGCCAATTTACCAATTAAACCATCCTGGTTCATATTAAGTTACTAATAAGATACATCCCGCTCAAGTAACCATATTTTCTAAACCGCAAGAGGTCTCGACTAGGTTTTTATATCCCTGAGTCCGTATTCAAGTCTACTATACAGATTTAGAAATCCCACTAATCCAACTTTTATGGAAAATGGTCAAATTGGTCGGTACATCATTAAAGATCATGGCTGTTTTTGGACAGCCAATTTCAGTCCTGGTGAAATGGCCGTCATTTTCAAACCGTAACTCCGAATAAGCTCAAACCAGTGAGTATGATTAGATATTTAAGTCTTCTACAACTTTTAGTTTTACATAATTAGGGGTCACTATACAAAAATCTGGAGATAATAGCCATTTACTACAGGTGTGCAGAATCTGCGCACCTTTGTTATTTCGGCTATAACTAATTCATCCGACATCGAATCGGGTCGAGCCACCCGGCCAAATGATCATAAGAGATAGGGCTATATCCCTATATTTTTACCTAATACCTAGAACATACTGATTTTCCACAATATCTCCATGTTTGCTACTATTCTAAAACAGAATTTACCACCATTACCTAAGGCTTGTTTAGCTTGCATTTTTTTATGTAACAAGTATGTACAACACATAATCATGTCATAAAACTTGCACAAGGTATGTAGTATATCAAAAGGAAAGGAAAAACATGAAATCTAAACATAGTCTTACGAATTTTTTGATGGAAACACAAGAACCACTATCCTATGTCTTCTAACCACCAACTTAGTCTTTAATCTTCAACCAAACTTGTTATAACCTTAGAGAGTTCTTGTACTTAGCCTTCTAGTTCAGCCTTTAATCTTGTGTGTCTCTTATTATGTATAGATTTAGCTTATATATCAACTAAGGAAACTTAGTAGTAAAGAAAAAGTAATGAGTTTGTGTTTTGATGACAAGGAGTAATTACACAAGAGCACATGGCCTTGTGGTTGTCCACATAAATGCCACCAAACATGTGAGAGTGGTTGGTTGTTTGGTTGCTTGCTTGCCAAGATAAGTATAGATTTTTATGGGGTATAATTTGGTCCCGGTAATTACTAATGTTAAGTCGTTAAGTCACGAAACTTAAAGTCGGGTAACATAAAAGTACTATGCTTATAAAAATCTTAAAACTTATCAATATACCCTTACTAAGTATATTAGATGAGTTATAAGTTTAACAGAATACATAGACGTTGTTAAAACCTATAAACATATATTTAAGTTCGCGTAAAATGTAAAACGTACAATGTTTACATAAAATGGCAAAATAGCAATAGTACATATGAAATATAACTATAAGAAAATAAAATGTCTAGAACACCTAGACTAATCATAGTTCTAATATGTTTATATTTAACTCACGTGATTGATTAAATAATTACTGAATAAAAGTAATTAGCATTTACAAATTAAAAATAATAATAAATAGAAACTGATAGTTAAATATTAACCTGAATTATACAAGTTGCTACATATACCCTCTTCGTTCAAAGTCTGTCATGTTTGATAATTTTTTGCACTTTCGTAATTATGTTAAAAACCAATTCAAATGCGAAATAAAAAGCTTCCAATGTGATCATGGTGGTGAGTTCGTTAACAACCGACTTCACACCTTCTTTGCCAAACATGGCATTCAACTTAGATTCTCTTGCCTAAAAACATCCCAACAAAATGGCAAGGCGGAACGAATGATACGAACAATCAACAATATCATTCGCACTTTACTTTTTCAAGCACACCTACCCCCCCCCTATTGGGTAAGCTCTCAATATGGCCACCTATCTTACTCAACTCTAACCCTCTAAACGCTCGGGGGCGGGGGGCGCAATTTACAATGAAATACCTTATACTCGCCTTTATATCAAACCACCCGATTACTCCCGCCTACGAATATTCGGTTGTCTATGCCCTATGATACCATGAAGAAGGTTATGATTTCCTTTGATTATTTCTCACAAATATACACAGTATATATAGATTACAAAGGGATAGGCTTGAGCCAAGATAACTATCAAACACCTAATGATGACTCATGATTAACAAATCAACCAAAAAATAAACCAACTAATAATGGGAAGAAGCCAATCAAATATAATCAAATATATTGACTAATATAAATTAGTCCATTGCAATACCATTCTATTACGAAAGATGTTACCAATCAACAGAGAAAATTGAGATGGAGGTGTTGGGATTTGATAATCTGTTAACCATTAACACTACTACGAGTACGCAGCGGATATGGATTAAGTAAGGTTCATATAGTTAACACACAATAAATAAACAAAAGGTAAACAAGAAAACTAACCCTTGAAGTCAACAGCAAATGTAATAAAACAAAAGTGGTTAAATTACCACCTCTATCGTTGCTCACACAACACGTCAAACGAATACGTCACGATGCTAGTCGTTGCTTCACGTCTCTCAAACACCAAGTGTTCACGTCTCTCAAACAACAAGCGTTCTTGTACCTTCCTTACAACCAATTCAAATACCAAAAGGTATTACGTTCAAATGGTTATGTTGAGAAGAAAATAAAACACAAAACAAATAAGACTTATTGTTTTGGTTTTTCTTCTGTGTACGAATAAAACAAAAAAAACCTTTAAGGAATTTATGTTTATGTCGATTGTTACTAATGGAAGAAAAGGATTTACGCATGTGTTTAGCATGCATCATGACTTTGCCATGTATGATGACTTTGCCATGCATCATGAGATATCATGCAACATGTAACTGTATTAAAGTTCCCATGTGCAGGGTTTTATTTATTGATTTGCGTCGTGTGTTTTGATCTTATAAAACAAGAGTGGGTATTGTATATATAGCCTCCAAACCCTAAACAAAAACTTGTTCCCTACTCCAAGTTATTATTTAGTAATCCTACACTTTTCAAAACCGACACTTTAACCCTTCTCCTTTTATTTAACATGTATTAACTAGTTTAAAAACTTCTACAAAGATAGCGGCTAAAACAATTACCGTTAAATATATTTTCGTGAAACATATATTATATTTTTAATAAATATAAACGATTCTATATACAATATACCTAATAAGCGTTACTCTTCGTGTCTTAACTCGTGTTCCCCTAATAGGGGTCTCACGCAGTATACAGAACACCATTTCCTAGTCGTATTAGTGCTAATCCAACAGCTCCTACTTGAGAGTTGGAGTAGCAGACTGCTCAAATACTAACGACGGAAACGTCTAGCAACACTCACATTCGTTATTAAAACTAAAAATGTCTGAGATCAAGTTTCAAAAACCATTCTCAAGATAAGCATGGTTTATTTATACATCTCGTTTCTATAAACATGGCCTTTGTTCAAATAACCGGTTAAAAACATGGATAATGGATCCGGTAAATCATTCCAAATAGTTTTAAACCAGTTTAAGATTCTCGTTATAGAAACTTGAATACAGATATACCAAATTTAATCAAGAAATCATCTTGCATTAGCCCTTTGTGGTGCGGCCGAACACAAATAATCTGATTAATGCTGGAGAGGAGGCTCCATATGGAATCATAACTGCAGCATCCAGTGGAGGAACAAATTCTTTGTGAAATACAAGTGTTAGCGAATGCTGCTTTCACATCACTTATTTCCAATAATAGCCTTTATAACTACCATGATCATGGTTACCGTTTGAATTAGAATTAAAAAGTGAAAATCTCACACATAAATACTAGAAACAGTGTTTTTGTAATTCTCAAGTCTCAGGAATGACAAAACTAACCATTTTGTATTTTTTGATATTTTACTTCATGACATAAGGCTTCCAAAAGTAAATAATTCAAATATTCGAAAGGTTGGGACAGTTGGGGGTGTCCAAGTATGCAAATCCCTAGGAATAACATAATAGTTTGGGCGGAAACCAACCATATATTTACAAAGAATAAAAACCAAACACTCACATTGTCTTATGTAACAATATTCCCATATTGTTAACCCGACAATGACATATTTAGAATGATAAATCATTCATACGGATTAAACATGCAAAATGAGGATAACCAATATTATATGAATGAATAACAAATACCAAGATATGTTATTCATCATAAAATAAATAATTGTCTTACAATCCTCAATTATATCCAAATACTAAAAAACAGATATAGCCTTAAACTAATTAGCAAGTAGAAGTCCAATGTACCCAACAATCCAACGTTTTTCTTTACAATACAGCTGAAAAAGTACTGTTAAAACTTTCCGAATAACTTGTTCAAATTTCACAATTGTGAAGAATTAGAAAAACGCAATTGATGAGTGTCGTATGTATATTTGCCGTCCCTATTCGCACGAACATAGTAAATGAAATGTGACAGTGGAACTTTTTATTGGGTATTTAATGTCAACAACCTACCTATATCTCAGACACTCATCTATAGCAATTTTCTTAAAAAGGTAAAGTTATCCTCATTATTTAATGTGTATGTGCAACTATGCTCTAAGATGAAGCTTATCTAGCTTAGTAAGATTTATCATAAATTCAAAAATACCTACATAAACCTAGAATTGATTATTCTCTAAGCATCATGTTAACCACAAACACACTAAAAATATACTATAGATAATGATCTAATTAAGAATCAAGCATTTCTCTTCTTTACATGTGTATCATATGGGTACTGCTATAACGAATAGGCTATTAAAAAATCATGAACTTGACAGAATTACTAGCGTTTAAAAAACGTCTTAAGTTATACCTCGTAACTTGGTAGTGGACGAATAAAGATTGAACTCTAAAGTGAATTTACAGACTAAAAAAGTTAACTTTGAGGTTATCTTTAATACTAAACGGTACTTGTTTCGTTTTAGTACCGGTTTACCCGATACCGGAACCGGTACTTGTACCGATATGCCCCTCGGTTCCGGGATCGGGACTACATATTTTGGTCTGGAAAAAATCCGGTACTTCATAAACGGTACCGGTACGGTGTCAAATTGGTACCGTGCTCATCCCTAATGCTTTCATTATGTTACACAACATATGAATTTTAAGGAAAAAACATAGTGCTCCCACTTGATGTCAGGTGTACTTAGAAGTTATCTTAATTTAATCAAAAATCATATTGTGATTAAACTTAAGATCTCAGCTCCTAGATTCATGATCCAATCCACAGTTGGATTCAATTATCTTGTATACTTTATAAAGATTATTTTAAACTCATAACCTTTTGATTACACACCGTCCTCGCAAAAGGTAATCATAAATAAAAGAGTTATAAAACTTAATTGCCATATTACAAATATAGACACATAACCCTTTTTGATTACATATCGTCCTCGCAAAGGTAATCATTAAGGAAAAAGTTATGATCCTTAAGTCATATGTCAGATTCAAGAAAACCTGTATGATAATTAGTTATCTTTATATAATTAATGAGTGTAGAAAAGAAAGATTTAAATATAGTCAATTGCTTGAGTAAGATTAAAAACTCTTATCATCAGTCAGGCATTAATATGTATACAATTTAGTCCTTATGAGCCTTTTGGTATGCGTGTAAGCACTAGTCAAATTTATATATGTATAGTATAAATCTTGTGACAATTCTTTCCAAATTACTTCTCAAACAAGAGAAATAAAAGGATAAAATCTCACTTAAGAAAACACAATACGTATATTTTTAACCGGGAAGTATTTCTTCTCGGGTCGTTTCCCAACGAAGTCGTGAATTGAGATTCGGGAATAATTCGGATTCAAGTCAAGAATGAATAAAGGATTTTTGAATTTTGAATTACACTACGAATATAATAGCACAATTAAACTATAGAAACAATTAAAGAAACTAAAACAATTAACTAGCACGAAATTTTAATACACGAAAATTAAAAACGTGAGCTAAAACTGAAATTTAAAATCTAAGGCACTACTTTTAACAAATTTTATACCTAAAAATCACAAATTTAAAAAGAAAATTTTAGGAAAAAGAATTAGAATTTTTTAACTATTTTTGAATTTTTTATGAATTTCTAAAGAAAAATGAATTACTAAAAATAAACTTTTTCTAAAAATTAACACTAAAATTCTATTTTTATTTTTCAAAAATACTAGAATGAAAAAGAAAATTATTACAAAAAGAATTAGATTTTTCCAACTATTTTTCTATTTTCTATGAATTTTTTAAGAAAAAGAAATTACTTAAAATCTATTTTAATTTCTAGAAAATACAAATTTAACTGGAAAAATAAAGAAAAATGGTTTTTAACTTAACTACTAAAAATGTGCAGAAATCTAATGATATAAAAATGCCCAATTTTTACTAATCAATTGAACCCTAATTTTGCTTATTAAAATTTTAACCCTAATTTTATTAAACTAATTTTAAAAATATTAAAACTATTTTATTAATCCTAAAAGAACAGGGTAGAAAATGCAACAAATGAAAGTAAAGGGTAAGCGGGGTAAATAAAAGAAATTTACACTATAGTGAAAAAAGAACACCTTTAACTATCGAAAAAGTACCAAACAGACCCTACGATATAGCTTATTTTTAGCTTATCTAAGAAGTTAAAATCAGCAAAAACTTAAAACTTCAAAGTTAAACCTGAGCTTATCTACTACAACTTTAATAAAAGCTCTTTGAACTTTTAACTACTGAATAAGCTAGAAATTTAGCTTTTAAACCTGTGCTTAGAAATTTTAACTTTTCTAACCTTTGGCTTATTCCTAGCTTAATTCTCAATGAAAATAAAAACCAAAAGAAGCTATAAGAAGCTTATAATGTGTTCTAAAAATATCTAAAAAGAAATAAGCTAAATGAAAACTAGATTATCAAGAAATTTGATCTTAAAGATGAAGGTTCAGCTTTGACTAACTAAACAGTCTTAAGTACAAACTGAAACAGCTACTTAAGGTCTAATTTTAAGCTATCAAATGATTTTCAAAATGAAAAAGCTGTGATCCTATTAAAGGCTTGTATTAACAGCTTCTAAGAATAGCTTTAATCTAAGAATTTGGAATCCATTTAATGACTAAAGAAATACTAGTGAAAGAGCTATGAGGCCTATTGGCTACTACTTGCTACTGATATAACAGGATTAATCAAACTACAATATGGAAACAAGAAACCTAAGAACTCAATCTCTACTAAGTTTGGAACCTAAAAGGAAATGTAAACAAGCACTAAAAGAGTAAAAGCTATAATCTACTTTAGAGTAAGCTGTAACTGAATTTGAAAGCTGAAATCTAAGGTTCACTTAGAAAAACTGGCTAAACTAAGATCTAGCTTATGAACGACTTTGAAGATTAATCCTACAGCTTATTCTCAGCTAACAAAAGTGGATTTAAGGCATAAAGTGAACTCTCATGTATTTAGCATAAAATTCCAACCTAATGCCAAACACCTCTTAAAAATTGACAAACTAAGATTTAGACTACTTTAATCTTGAATGAGCTAAAACAGATTAAGAACTAGGCTATTCAAACTGCATTAAGCAAAATAACACTGAAAATAACACTAGAAATATATGAAATAAGCTGCAAGCAATTAAGCTAATTTATGAAAAATTTCCAAGGTATGTAGCCTAAGGTAGTTTCAACTTAGGGTTCGTCTATTACATCGGGAGAGCTTAGAGCTTCGATTTCATCATCAATGTTGCTAGTGTTCTGGTTGGTTCCTTCTCTTCATCGGAACCAACCGCGTAAGTCTTTGAGACATTTTGTTTCTTGAAGGATTTTTGTTAGTGACTATGGTTGTTTCGAGACAAGTCATCATCCTTCCTCTTGTTATCAGTTTGCCTTTCCGCATAGATGCGGAGCTTCTGATCCATCAATTCATTGGCCAATTCAATCGTTTCATCCAACGTCTTGGGTTTGGAAGACTTGACATTTCCATAGACGTTGTCAGGAAGCCCACTGATATACTTATCCATCTTCTCAATTTCATTAGAAACAACTTGGTACATATCAGTGTCAGCTCTTGGAAACGGTTAGTGTAAGCTGGAACATCGTTCCCTTTGACCTTTAGGTTCCATAGCTCTATCTCTAGCTTCTTAATTTCACCCTGTGAACAGTACTTGTCCGTCATCTTCTTCTTGAGCATTTCCCAAGTCATCGTATAGGCATTAGGACCTAAGGTTCTTATCTGGCTATTCTACCAGGTCAAGGCAACATCTAACAGTATGCAGGTGGCAAACTTGACTTGAATTTTCAATTGTACCGTCGCTGATATTGAAAACGGATTCTATTTTCTCAATCCATCGGGTTAAACCCACAATGCCTTCAGTTCCTTTGAAGTTTAAGGTTGACACCTCATTAATTCAGCGTAGAAACAAGGGCGTGTAGTTTGCACATTCCTTCAGTCATCCCTTCCAGAACGGTGGCTTCCATCCCCCTTGGAGGAGTTTCTCTGGAAAGACTGGTTAATCATAGCTTGAACTGGCTCTAGGGCCATGTTGTTCTGGTTGGTGTTAGTAGGAGTGGTATTCGGTCTTCGTCTAGTCGAAGGTGCCATAAAAAGGCAATACGAGAGATTACAACCATGGTATGATACACAACGATTTAAATGAATGAGATAACAATACAAGAGAGACATACAACATGTCATAAATATCCATTTCATATATAGCTTTGAAAATTATACATGAATAGTTGTTGATATGTAGAAATGAAGTACAAAAGATCCTAGGGCTATGTTAGCTGGGAGAACCCATAATGCTTAACATGCCGTACAATCTATCTAGAGGAGGTGACATGGAATCACTAGGTATGGCTATCCGCATCCTCTGGTGCATCATGCGGCTCAGGAGCTCTGACACTCTACCTCTGCTGAGTTCGTAGTGATTCCATCTCAATCCGCATTCCCCTGAGGGTCTCCTCAACTAAAGCTAATTGCTGTTCCATCCTCGTATGAGTCCTTTTCTCCTGGTCACGAGTACGTGTGTTGATGGCCTCCAAGGTCTTAATCCTACCGAGGAGAGAAGTATTCTCTGACTCGACTATTTCCACCTTGAACCTTAAGGCAATCACATCCTCATCTACGGGCACCCTTTGTAAGTGCTCATAGATGCCTCGGATGGCGCCTCCATGTCTGTCTATTGTCACAATGACTGTTGCTACATGAAATGCAACTTTAGCAACGGCTATTGGGTGGACCCTATCCACCCCAATGTCAACTGTGTCATCGTGGCTTTCCTCGGAGGAAGCAACTGAAGTAGGGAAAATAGGTGCATCCATATCCTGCACAAGCAATAGTTTATATAAGTCTTCTTTATATGAACCCATGCAAGGTGCGTGCAGTATGGAATGCAAACGTGATACAAAATGATGTATGATGAAGTGAATATGCACTCCTGGCAGAGATGAATGATGGTAAGATATCGTATTTGATAGCTTAATCTTTGGGTAGCGTTTAGGTCCTATGAGCTTATAGTGCTCCCTTGCCTAAAGAAATGTTCTCCTATTTATATAAATAACCTTTATATAAATAATTGTACGATATACGTAGAAGAATGCGTATATATATGCATCACGTAAATACGCAATGTAATCATGTAGCAAGTTGTGTGTCTGTATATATCAGACACGAATTTCTATAGTGATCTCATCATTATAGTTACGCATAATTGTTTCACATAATGCCTCTAAGGATTTACTCCTGTCCCACGAGTCCTAACCACCTCGAGTTATGTAACAACTTGTCATGACTCAATTTCGCAACTCATCAAACAAGAACTGTCTTGAGATTCAGTCATGAATTGTTACACATCTCGACCTAATTAATCAACTTACTCGACGTTGGACAATACTCGAACCTTTACGTTCGTCTAACTTCACATAGTTATCATATTGCACGTATATCATATATGGTCCTGAGGCTATGGTGCAGCCTACCATACCTTAACAAGGCTCTAGTGTTCATCTATCCCATAGGAAATCTGTGTATATCATATATATGGTCCTGAGGCTATGGTGCAACCCACCATACCTCAACAAGGCTCGTAATATATCATAAACACGTATATGGATCACGAAAGCACTTAGTATGACCAACTAATGCAATGACCAACTAAAGCAACACTATCGAGTTGCTATAACTGTCCCCCGATACTGGTTATAGTTCAGACAAAAACTTTTTGACCTGGTTCTCTATAACCTTGGCTCTGATACCAATCTGTAACACCCTCAAATCTGAGTATGCAGCGGAATATTGAATATCCGAGGGAGTTACTTCATAGATCAATAGCACAAGATATAAGAACGACCACTAAACGTGTCGTTTTGAAAAGATACATTGGATTTCAACCAAAATACTTGTTTGTTACATAAGCACAACGGCTCAAATTGTTCAACAACAAAATGTAAAGACTTTACTTCATAACAAATGTCCCAAAATGTGATGCACGTAAATCTTTAGTATTGACCCTTCAAAAGAGACCTCCAATGTATCACGGCATCTCATGCCTTATTGACCTGAAAAACATGCTTTAAAACGTCAACATAAAGTTGGTGAATTCATAGGTTTATTGTAATCAGTAGTAGGACCGCAAGATTTCCAAGTGTATGATTAAGCAACCGTTGCAAACATCATAAAAAGTAATTACGTTTTCCTAAGCTCATGACACCGAAGCTCGACATGAATGCAAATAAATTTGCCAACAAGTGTCCGTGAATGATGTGCTAACCCCGCAACATCCCAAATTCGACATGGTATGCGTTCGTTCCCGGTGATAGCTAGTCACCCGAACGGGGATTGTCAATCCCTAATAGATCTATTCATAACATTCGCGCCCACATAATGTAATTCCCAATCACATCTATGCAATTAACAGTTCATGATTCATGGACATAATGGGTTATGGAAAACTTAGGCAAACACGTAATCATAGTATAAAATGTACACTTGCGTCCAATTTGTAAAACAAAGCATGTTCTCACCCCAAGGATGTAAATCATTTAAATAATTGTAAAACATGGGGCTATGAACTCACCTGAGTGAATAGTCCTCTGGAAATTGATAATAGATATCCAAGTATGAATCACACCGTCAAATACCTAAGTAAATACGGCCAGTCTTAGTCTACAAGTTTAGGCTAAAGACTCAATGTATAAACTACAATAAATTTGCTAGTTTATATATACTGTTATCACTTGTGTGGTGGTGTACGTGTTTAATGTATTTGAAATTGTTTGATGGCTCTTGGGAAAACGGATATACTTTCTTAATAAATATACTTATTTATTAAGTCGTAAATTAAACCCGTTTAATGTCCGAATATATTAATATTCGACCGATTCTTTAAGCGTTTTATTATTTCACTTTTGATCACAAATATACCCTTAAGCTTCTAGATATTACACTTTAGTCCCTAGGTTTATAAAATATAAACATTTACACTGTAAACCCTTTAGTTTTGATAATTACATAATTAGTCCTTTAAGTTTACAAAAATGAAATTTAGGTCTTTATAGTTACTACTGGTAGATATAGTCATTACTACTGGTAGCATATTAGTTACTCCTGGTAGAATAATATTGTCATTAGTACTGGTAGTACCATAATGGTTACTACTGGTAATGTTATAGTTAGTCCGGGTAGTACAAATGCATTCGTTAAGCTTATTTAAGTTTGCTTAAGCTGTTTGGCTTATTGATAAGCTCGGATGAGCTTATTTTGAGCTTATTGGGCTCGTTGGCCCAACAACCATTTACTGAAAATTAGTACCAAGGTCCATTAAGGTTCGTTTGGTTTTTAAAGGGTATAAGGGCCTATATAAGTTTCAATAAGCTCGTAGGTTACCTTTTAAAAATATCGTAGAGCTTATTACCACTCGTAGGCCCTACTGTATGGGCTCGTTCGTGTCCTTATTGTGCCGCTTGGGCCCGTTAAATTTTTCTTAAACAATTAATTCTTTCCTACGGTTCATGGTAATCATATAAGCCCTTGATAAGCTCATGGAGCTTAATTATAATTTTAAGCCTTCACTAATAGGTCTTTGGGCCTGTTGGCCCGAACGTGGCATGTTGGATCATAAGAGGTCCATTGATTTCTCTAACCAAATATAGGATTCAAAAATAGTCTTAGCAATTATATTTCGTTTGTTAGCCCCAAACACTAGTCGGTTTACCCATCAAACATTTGTTTAAAGTCTTGTATACCCACCCAAGCATAGTGCTGTTTTTTCCTTAAGAGTTACGTATGGTTTTTGCTCAAACGGATGTTTTTCAAAACCTTATGTGTTACAAAACACGTTACTCGTTTCCTTATATTTTTTACCACCACACCATGTTAAGTGGATTTATTTAACATAAAACAAGTTTATATAAATAAATATATAACTAATAAAAAGCTACTGTTTAAATTCGATTTTTAAAATAGTGATTTTATATTTTATAAAAATACTACATCTCATGAGGATTCCAAACATATAAAAAACTCGAAATTCTGAGCTATAACGAAGAAGTTACGCCGTTTGCAAGTTTACAATAATAAATACTTTTATAAAAATAAATTACTGTTCATTATAGAAGCTTTTTAGAAAATATTTTGTTTAGATAGAATTTTTAATTACGAGGGCGTGCTCGAAAGAATCAGTAAAAACGGAATTAAAACGAATAAGTTATGACTTTTAAAAGATTTCGATAAATAAATTTATAAAAATAATTTTATAAATAATCATGAACAGTAAAACTACTGTTCATCAGTGAATTAAAAATATTAAAATGTAATATTTTGATACATCTTCTTAATAGGAAACTGTGGACATAAAGAACGTACAAAACGGACTTAAAACGAGAAAGTTACGACATTTTTACTAAATTAATATTTATAAACATTTTAACGTTATAAATATTATTTTTCAATTACAATTAGATGGTGATGTAGCTATATAAAATTATATATGATATTAGTTATTCAAAGTACTTAGTACTCATACGACCTATAATTTATTAGGTTGCATTCAGACATTTACGTGACGCATTTTATTCTGTGATTTACATTGTTGCTCATTCACTCAAGGTGAGTTCATAGCCCTATGTTTATACGATTACAATGATTTACAACTTTTGGGGTGAGAAACATGCATTGTTTTACAAATTGGACGCAAGTGTACATTTTAACATGATTACGTGTTTGCCTAAGTAGCGATAACCTACTGAGCCCATTATCATGAACTGCCAATTACTGAGTAAGTGCGGATGTTATAAATAGATTTATTTGGGATTGACCTCCCCATTCGGGTGAGTAGCGCTCACTATGCCGGTTTGCCGGACAACGAACGTATACCATGTTGGATTTGGGATGTTGCGCGTTAGAACATCGACAAGGGCAATGTAGGCAATTTATATTGCAATTCATACATGTCGAGCTTCGGTGTCAAGAGCTTAGGGAAACGTAATCACATTTTGTGATGTTTGTATCTGTTGCATTATCATACGCTTGGAAGTCTTGCGGTCCTACATTATATTTACATAAACCCGTGAATTCACCAACTTTATGTTGACGTTTTAAAGCATGTTTTTCTCAGGTCAATAAGGTCTAAAATCTTATTATTTCAATGTTGAACAATTTAAGCCGTTGTGCTTTGTATTAAACAATTTTAATAAATCCAATGTATCGTATTTCAAACGACTCTTTTAGAAGTCGTTCTCATATCTTGTGCTATTGATCTATGAAGTAACGCTCCCGAACACATTATTCCACTGTGACCCAATTTTGGGGTGTTATAGAGGCCAAGATCGCCGAAGATTTTTTTCCAATATAAAAAAATAACTTTTTAATATAAAGCAAGCACAAATTTATTTTAATATAAAAAAAACTTTTTAATTTTTAAAATTTAAATAATTTAACACTATAAATACCCACTCATTTCACCATTTTCATCACACATTCAAACAACTATTCTCTCTACACACATTCAAACCACTAATCTACACAATGTCTTCCGATCTATTTTTTTTACCTCTTCGGACGATGAAGATGAAGTTAATAGCGAGCTTGTTATGTTTACGGAGGCCTGTCAAGCGGCTTATGAAGCGTCAAAGCCAAAAGTCCAACGAACCCCAGTAGAAAGGGATCGTTACGGTGCTCATGATCGTTTAGTAATGGCTTACTTCTCGGAACACCCACAGTATGATGAAGCAACATTCCGTGACCGTTTCAGAATGAGCCGAAGACTATTTACAAAAATTGTTCGAGAAGTAACCGATGCTTCTCATTTTTTTCAACAAACAGATGATTGTACGGGACATCGTGGTATTTCATCATTGATGAAGTGTACTTCTGCAATTTGTCAATTAGCATACGTATCCGCTTCAGATTCTCTAGATGAATATCTGCAAATAGGTGCGACAACAGCCCGTAAGAGTCTCTAGATGTTTAGTAAGGTCATCATTAATTTATATGGTGAAGAGTTTTTGCGCAAGCCGACGTATACTGACATGGAAAAACTCTATGCTCGTCACGATGAAAATCATAGGTTTCCTAGGATGTTTGGAAGCATTGATTGTACACATTGGTCGTGGGCGAATTGCCCAGTCGCATACAGAGCATAATTCTCTAAGGGTGATCACGGGCCAGATCTATTCATTTTATTGGAAGCGATAGCCTCCAATGATTTATGGATTTTGCATGCGTTCTTTGGTGTCTCCGGGATGAATAATGACGTGAACGTTTTACGTCAATACCCTATTTTCAATGATATCAAATCAAGGAGAGCACCGGATGTTCCATTCGTGGCTAACAACGTGCTTTATAAAAGACGATATTATCTTACTGACGAGATATATCCGCAATGGTCCGTTCTTATTAAATCAATTACAAATCCGGGTACGCATGATCATAAACGAATATTGTACAAGACAAAGCACGAAGCAGCAAGGAAAGATGTGGAAAGAGCTTTTGGTGTATTAAAGCTGAAGTGGAAGCTAATTAAATATCCGGCTCGAGGGATGTCGCGAAGTAGACTATCGAATGTAAAGTACACATGCATCATATTACATAATATGATAATTCATGACAACGGGAATGCGATATCTCTTGATTTTTTGCAGAAGAACAACACCGTGATGATGATCCCATACGAACACATGAAGAATCAATGCAAGTTACTCAGGAGATAGTCGACAGAACGGCTCCTCTACGTCTAAAAGCCGATTTAGTGGAACACATTTGGCATAATGCAAATTAATAATAGTTTAGTTATTTTATTATTGTAATGTTTTAATTTTATTTGAATTATTATGTAATATTTTTTTATTTTATGTAATGTTTTTTATTAATAATGAAATTTAAATTTGAAGTTAAAAAAATTGAACATGAAAAAAAAATGAAAGTCCTCTTATAATGGCAAAAGGTCGCATGTAGGTCGCTGGAGAGAGAAAGCTGATATGGCATCGAAAAGTGCAGGTCGAAACTGACTACCTACCATAGTGGGTAGCCTTATAACAACAAAAGAAAGTGATAAGTATAGCTGTTTAAATATAGGGTAAAAGCCATATAATACCAACGTACTTTCTGAAATTTATCACAATGAACCATTTACTTTTTTTATTACTGATACCACCAACGTGCTTTCAATTTTTTTTCAACTTGAACAAAACGTTTGTACCGTTAATTATTATGTGGCAACGTTAGTCCTTTTAGCTAATGATCGTTTGCATCGTTGGTCCTTATTTACGTTTTCGCCTATTTTTACGTTTTCGTCCTTTTTTTACGTTTTCGTCCGTTTTTTACGTTTCGTTCGTACTCTTTCGATCTTTTACGTTTTCATCCTTTTTTTTACGTTTCTTACGTTTTCGTACGATTTTGCTTGTATTTTATGTTTTCGTCTGTTTTTTACGTTTCATCCGTTTTTTGTCCGTAATTTTCGTTTTCGTCTGTTTGTTTACGTTTTCGTAAAGAAACAAAACATGCGAAAATGAACGAAATGTAAAACACAGACGAAAACGTAAAAAATGAACGAAAACGTAAAAAACTAGGAAAAACGTAAAAAAATGGTCGAGAACGTAATAGAACGGATGAAAACGTAAAAAAAAGGTCGAAAACGTAAAAACCAGACGAAATAGTAAAAAACTGGACGAAAACATTAAAAAAACGGACGAAGACCTAAAAAACGTACGAAAAGCGTAAGAAACCAGACGAAAACGTAAAAAAGCGGGCGAAAACTTAAAAAACGGGCGAAAACGTAAAAAAACAGACGAAAACGTAAAAAACAAGACGAATCATAAAAAACGGACGAAAACTTAAAAGAACGGACAAAAACGTTAAAAAACGAACGAAAACGTAAAAAAACAGACAAAAATGTAAAAAAAGGCCGAAAACGTAAAAAAAACGGGCGAAAACGTAAATAAGGACCAACGATGCAAACGATCGTTAGCTAAATGGACTAACGTTGCCACATAATAACTAACGACACAAACGTTTGGTTCAAGTTGAAAAAATAATTGAAAGTACGTTGGTGATATCGGTAATAAAAAAGTAAATGGTTCATTGTGGTAAAATTCAGAAAGTACGTTGCTATTCTATGACTTTTACCCTTAATTATAAAGTTTTGTGTTTAATCTGCAATAATTGATTACTTGTGTCCCCACTTGTAACATGACCAATTATTGGTACTATTGACCAGTCTGTAGTTTGTCCCATCTTATTTAACTTCTTGTTAATTTATGAAATTGCAAACGTTGAGGATATCTACAAAATGTCGTTATAATCAAGTTATAATTAATGTCCAAATCAATCTAGAATGTGTGGTCCGAGAATCTTTGTAGATCGTTCAACTATAAATGACAAGATACATCAATTGCTTCTAGACATAGAAGGTTCAAATGCATTAGTGACGTCATAATATTTAGTAAGTAATTGATTTTATCTCTTTTGTGTAGGACTTTACAAGCACCCAGACGTAAATTTAAAAGAGATATATAAAAAAATCGTGTTAAGATTTTTTTTTTTTTGGTAAAAGATTTCTCGTTAAATTTTATTACTTCAAAAAATAGTTAAATACACAGGATTTGTCTCCAATTTTTTCATAGCTCAGCGTATATACCTTACACCTTTTAGGCCAAACAAGAAAGGACATGATTGATTTGTCTTTGACGTAGATGATAATCCACGTTAGTTTCTATCAAGCTTATAGTGGAAAAATGAACATCTAGATAAACTTCGATAATTAGTGAGATTCACAATATTCATGCAACGCCGAAAAGAAACGCAGACTACATGCTACACCCATTTTTCTGGACATCACTTGGATCCTCACCAATTGCAAACATAGTGTAAATGATATGTTAAAATATTACTCTTATTACTAGATATAGACATCATATAACCTTAAGTTAATATGAAAACAATTTCTAATACCCAGAAATGAGTAGCCCACAATGATTAGAGGGCTTGAGCATAGACAATAATGTCTATGTTTTTGTATGCAGTTCTATGCAAGAAGGTCATGCTATCTAATCGAAATGCATCATATTGTTATTTCTGTTACAGTGACTTTGTTGGATGCTACAATTATTTGTCTTTATATTCCATGGTGGTATGTCTCTTAATCTCCTTTTTCAGACACGCTGATCTTCATAGAAATAAGAACACTTTCTTTTGTTTATTGATTTGTATTAGCTACACCATTTATTTAATATATCAGATAATGAATATTCATGAATAGAGAAATGTCCATTTTTTTCTATGATATTGGAACATCTATCTATTATATATATATGCCAAATGCATAAGGATAATATCATTCTTAGCGTACGTATCATTCGCATCGGATGCAATCACTCCATAGTAAACCTAATATCATCAATAAGAAGATGATCGTCATGGATATATACCAAGGTATTACTTGCTTCATTCATTGTATGTTTCTCTTTTTTCGTTTTCAACAATAAATATATTATTGGGTATCCAAATTATAATTGCAATTGATTAATATGCGAGAAAAATTCGACATGCAGGTTACGAACATCAGACGAACGGGGGAGATGCGGTCATTTTGTTGTGTTACGGTCTTGGTCATGACATTTAACCAAAATAGCCTTTTCTATTGCCGATGGAGCTGAGAAAAACAATAGTAACATGTCATCACTTCTCCAACGTTAGATTAAAGACAAAACAAATCTGGGCCACTTAAAATAAAGTCAAATCTTATCTAAAAGTGATCACCTAAATTTCGTGAAAGAGGTTATTTAATCGACACACGTTTATAGAATGAACATTAACGCTGAAAATAGCATATAC
The DNA here is from genome assembly GCA_026074375.1 of Tanacetum coccineum. Lineage (NCBI taxonomy): Eukaryota > Viridiplantae > Streptophyta > Magnoliopsida > Asterales > Asteraceae > Tanacetum > Tanacetum coccineum. Next base: position 21,098 of record BQNB010052664.1, read on the forward strand.
TAATAAAAGCTTAATATAACTGTTCAAACTTGGTTTCCATATATGATTCCATTTGCAAACATCTCGAAAAGTGTTAGTAAAGACTTAATGAACAACATCAACATAGACTACATCGAGACTCAACGACTAACACTACAACAATCGGGTGTTTCCCCAGCGACATGTCGAGTAATTCCTCAGCGACATGTCATTGGGGATACGTTTCCCCAGCGACATGTCGCTGGGGAATCCTCGCTGGGGAAACCTCGTCAGGGATACAATCCCCAGCGATAATCCCCGGCGAAGACGTGGGTCCCACTCATTTTTCAGTCAAAGAAGTAGGGCCACGGTGGCACATTTTCCACCGGTCGACATGTCGCGGGGAATCTTCAGTTAAGGCAAATGATTAGCACGCTTACTTAAAGCGCTGTTAATTATCAATATCCCCAGCGACAAGTCGCCGGGAAACAACCTAAACGTTGACTTGTCAACGTATGAGGATAGTTTCCCCAGCGACATGTCGCTGGGGAAACTATCCTTATACGTTGACTTGTCAACGTTTAGGCATAGTTTCCCCGGCGACATGTCGCTGGGGAAACTATCCTCATACGTTGACTTGTCAACGTTTAGTGTGTGGTATCCCCGGCGACAAGTCGCCGAGGATTAGTCTGCAATTTTTTTAATACAGCCTGCACAACTGGCGATTTTCAGATTTTTTTCAGAATTTTTTCGGAAAAAATCTATCAAATATCAAACTTGTACCAAAACCTGTATAGACTCACCACAACTTGTACCAAAACACTAATACAATATAACGGATCAACGCAATACAAATACATCACAACTTGTACCAAAACCAAAAGATAATAAAGCTAAAACGTCAAAAATTCGAATAAGTCTAACAATCGGTGCTTCCTAGTCATAAAGGGGTCTTACAAGTAGCATACTAATAATATTCAACATGATAGATAGGGAAACAAGTGTTTAAATGTCGCCAAGATGAACCTAATGTACCAATGTAGCATACTAATAATATATAACACAACTACCTCTCATCGTCGTCATCCTCATCCTCACCATCCTCATCATTGCCACTCTCCTCGGTTCCGGGAATCAATTATGTAAGGAAGAAAGAAGGAAGAAGATGTTCGTTGAAGAGATCGAAATTCACACGGTTTGTTGTAACCGGATTAAAGCAGTAACATTCTCCTTGAGTTTAACCGGAGAAGACAACCGGTTTATTTAAACCACCGATTGTGGTTACCCAAATCAAAGAAGGCAACCGGAGTAAGACCAGAAATAAAGACCAGACATATCGTCGATTGAAAGCAACACTTCTGATTTTGGTATTCTCTGTAGTTTTCTTTTGTTTTTTAGTCAAACTAGATTTGTTTTCTTCAAAAAGGGGAAAGAAAAAAGCAGGGGTCATATAAATCAATTGGGATTTAGGAAAAAATTTAAGTAACCATTTTATTTTTTCTTTCAATTTACTTTATTCATTGATTAGAAAAATAAAAATATATATAATCCCAAATTAATTAAAATTTATAAGAAAAAGCAAGTTTTGTATTTTTATCTAAAATATAAAATCTTACACTTTAGACTGAAAAATACAAAATAGCAAGTTCCGAGCCCTTTTCTTAGGTTCAAATAGCAAGTAGAACCCTTGATTCAAACCAGCAAGAAAGTAGAATCATTAGGGTTTAATATCAGCAAGAAAGGATCAATTATTTTGATCAAAGCAAGAAAAAGCCAGATTAGCAAGTGGGTCTGGAAAACACAATATTGATTAGCAAGTTGGTCAATATTAAGCAAGTTTAGCAAGAAAACCTGGTTAGCAAGTTGGCCAGTAATTAGTAAGAGTTTTGATCTTTTGATCAAACACAAGAGCAAGAAAACCAGAAACCATCTCGGTTCTGATTATAAGAAGTAAGCAAGTTAAAAGCAAGCAAGCAAGCATGGTAGAAGGTGACAAGCATGATAACACATCAAGCAGTGCATCAGTTCGAGAACAAGGAAATGTTTCACTACAATGTCCAAAATTGACCGAAATAAACTACACTACGTGGGCATTGTTGATGGAGACAATATTGAAGGCATATGGTATTTGGGAAACGATAGTTGCAAAAGAAGGAGAAGCAACAAATGAGAAGAAGGAAAACACATCAAAGGCAATGATCTTCCAAACATTGCCACAAGATGTTTTAATGCAAGTTGCACAATACTCGACTGCAAAGGAAGTATGGGACTCGATCAAAGTCAAATATTTGGGAGCCGATCTTGTTCAAAAAGCACGACTACAAACCTTGAGGAGTGAACTAGAGACGCTAAGGATGAAACCAAACGAAAAAGTAAGTGACTATGGAGGAAAGTTAAGTAGTATAATGGCCAAGTTTAAAGGACTTGGTGAAACTTTGGAAGATAAGGTGCTAGTAAGGAAACTACTTAACTCTGTTCCTAAGACCTTGGGTTGGTCCAAGTGTGTTTCCGGAGACACAACATATATGTTGCTCGGTTTCAGACCCATAGTGCGCTGTCTTTGTACACAATTAAAAACACTGACTGTTCCAGCTGTTTGCTTTAGATATCTTTTCCAATCACGGCAGCTTTCGCAGAACCTGCTTTTGGTGTCCAAGGTGTAATCCCACCGTCGGCTATTGGTAGATGTTTTTTTAATTCTTATGTGTGTTTATTTTTGTTGTTTGATTTTTCAATTTTGATTGCTGATGTATACCTGTTTTTACTAGGTCGGCAGCCACCATGTGACCCAATGTCTGATGTTGGTGTAAGTGGGGGTTCGGCTGCTCTTCATACACATTTTCAGGATACCATGAATGTTATTCATCCTCATATTCCTTCTAATAGTCGAGCAGCTTCAGGTATACATGTTCATATACATGTTTGTTTATGCACAAGTGTTATCAGCTTTGATATGTTTTTAATTGCTTTTTCATAAAATGTTTTGTACTTATTAGTATATTCACATGGTTATACGCATTTCAGGGAGCCAACAGTTGTCGACACCTGTACCAGACGAGGTTCTATTGTTGGTGACGAGAATTCAAGTTCACAAGTCCGTGCGTCAGGCCCACCGGTAGGATATAAGCATCTTGGGGGTTGTGATTACAGTTGTCAACATTGTGGTGCTATGTTCTGGTACGAGGAATGTATAAAGAACAATCCTAGGGGTGCACGTCCACGTTATAATGGTTGTTATAAGGGAGGCCGGGTTGTCTTACGCACTTATGAAATATATCCCGAATACATAAAAACACTACTTGAAGATCGTCACTTTTTAGAAAATATTAGGCGTCTATAGATGTTCAGTATGCATCATTAGGGCTCGTAGATGTGATTGGATCGATTAACAATGGACGATTTAGGACCCTGACATGTTTTAAGATCTCGGGTTAATTTGTACAATAGATAGGCGTTATGTCTCTCGAAGGGGGTCTAGCCAACATGGTTTTTGCAGCTATATATTTATGATACAGATAACGAGGTAGATAATTGTCTTGGTCATTTCGGGGGGGGGGGAGAGGAATTAGTGTTTCTTCATGAGATCTAGTTTAGGCTTGATAGATCTATTAGATACTCATAATGCATTAGTTTAGTTGTTTAGAACAGCCCGTGAGAAGTTCGAGGATACCAATATTCCAAATTTCAAAGTGCGGTTGTATAATGTTATCGGTGCACGTGAGTATGAACTTCCTACCGGGGATATGTTAGGTGCGATAGTATATGAGGCAGGTCCAGAAGCCAACATGGATTATGATATTGTTTTGGAGGAACGTTCGGGTCACCCACAGCGAGTACACAAGTTACATCCTTCTTATAGGTCGTTACAATTTCCTTTCCTTTTTCTATACGGTGAGGATGGTTATAAAAAAGAAATGAAGATGGTTGGTTCCAATGGTTCTTCTTCACAACAAAAACGTCTAAATATGCTCGCATACTATTCATATTATCTTCACGATCATGCCAATCTTTATAACTATTTATCTAGAACTAGGAGGTTATTCCAACAGTATGTTGTGACTGCTTTTTGTATGGTTGAACAGAATCGAATCGACTTTATTCGTGAACATCAAAATGATATTAGGAACGAATATCTATTGGGTATTTATGACGCGATTAACCGAGGAGACAACAATGGTTCTGATTGTGGTTCTAGGCTCATCTTGCCACAGTCATTTACTAGTGGTCCACGTTACATGTATAGCCATTATCTTGATGCTCTCATTTACTGGGGGGAGAATAGTGTTCTTCAAAGTGATATAGTTAAGGGCTTGATAGATCTATTAGATACTCATAATGCATTAGTTTAGTTGTTTAGAACAGCCCGTGAGAAGTTTGAGGATACCAATATTCCAAATTTCAAAGTGCGGTTGTATAATGTAGCGGTGCATCAGGAGTATGAACTTCCTACCGGGGATATGTTAGGTGCGATAGTATATGAGGCAGGTCCAGAAGCCAACATGGATTATGATATTGTTTTGGAGGAACGTTCGGGTCACCCACAGCGAATACACAAGTTACATCCTTCTTATAGGTCGTTACAATTTCCTTTCCTTTTTCTATACGGTGAGGATGGTTATAAAAAAGAAATGAAGATGGTTGGTTCCAATGGTTCTTCTTCATAACAAAAACGTCTAAATATGCTCGCCTACTATTCATATTATCTTCACGATCATGCCAATCGTTATAACTATTTATCTAGAACTAGGAGGTTATTCTAACAGTATGTTGTGACCGCTTTTTGTATGGTTGAACAGAATCGAATCGACTTTATTCGTGAACATCAAAATGATATTAGGAACGAATATCTATCGGGTATTTATGACGCGATTAACCGAGGAGACAACAATGGTTCTGATTGTGGTTCTCGGCTCATCTTGCCACAGTCATTTACTGGTGGTCCACGTTACATGTATAGCCATTATCTTGATGCTCTCACTGTTTGTCGTGTACACGGGAATCCATCTTGTTTTATAACATTCACGTATAATGTTAAATGGCCGAAGATTACAGATTACATGGCTCAATTCCTGCTCCTTACTACAACTGACCGGGCAGATGTGGTGGATAGAGTATTTGAAATGAAGATTCACTTGTTTGTTGCATACTTACGGGATAGCCAACCATTCGGAAAAGTCATAGCAGGTAACGTCTATATAAAACAAGTTGATTATTCTGATGTTATGATCTTCATGAATACTAATTTTTTTCTTACTTATGTTTGTAGTACTATATACGGTAGAGTTTCAAAAGAGGTGTCTTCCACATTGTCACACGCTTCTGTGGATAGATGAATTGTTTCGAATCGTAGGGATGGAAGACACTTTATAGTTAAAAGCGCATAACTCCCTTTACCAAAATGCTGATCCGTGGGCTATCGTATTGTCTTGAGTTGATGATGCATGACTTGTGAATTAGCGAATCCTTCCGTACGTATGTAATTAGTGGTCGGTGCAAAAAAAATTTCCCGAAAGAATATTGCACCCGGACGTATGTTGACAAGAGTGGATTCGTACACTATAAAAGAAGAGATGTGGATGCTACCATGATGAGACAAGGTGTTGAGTTAGACAATGGGTATGTCGTTCCATACAACAGAGAATTACTAACAGCGTTCTACGCACACATTAACGTTGAGTATTGTGGGTGGACGATGCTCATAAAGTATCTCTTTAAGTATATTTGAAAGGGAACGGATCGTGTTGTTGCCCGTATAGCCAGAAACACTACAAATGTACAAACAGGTGCATCAGAATCTACGAATCAGCCCCAAGTGGTAATTAATGAAATCAAGAATTTCTTGGACGCTAGATACGTGAGTCCACATGAGGCGTGTTGGCGATGGTTCACGCCTTTTGCTCATCTACTGCCGTACTCAAAGTCATTTCACAACAACACACAACCCAAAACACTAACACCACCACCGTTAAGGTTACCACAACCATCATTCCAAATGAGTCCAATGATCAAACCGACGACACCAAGACTACAACTGATGTCGTGAACGAAACACCCTCTCTTTTTAAGGACATCAAATCGCCACTGAAAAGTTCACCTGTGATAACGTCTATTGACCCGGTTTCCAGTACACATATGATTAAGTGTCCTAACCTCATGGAGATATTTTTCAAGAATCTGTTGAATTACTTTGCGGGACACGGGTGCAAACCACCTGCCTTTGTTTTTCTCCGCATCGAACCAAAACCACCTTGGGCACGACGCGACCCGAGGGAAAAAACCATGATCCTTGAGGACAAGGATCGTTTTAAGGCTACGGGACTATTGATACGATCTGAAATGCATGGAGTCAAATAAGTGGTCAAAAGTTTGGTTTTAATATTGCATACAGTCCTTAATTTCCTTATTTCTAGCTGGAGTGCTTCCTTGTTTTAAGATAGTAGTGGAACTAGCTTTGCATGTTTCCTGTTGTGAGCCTTAACTTTCCATGTATCACTACTAGTTTCCTTTTCCTATATATGTAACTGCAATTATGTATGCAAAGGATATCAAATGAATATGAATTGAAATAAGTTTAGTTCCTCTCTAGTCTTGGAGTCTTGCCCGCTCTAAGGGCCTTATCCCTTCCGCTTTTCGTATCTATTTCTTAGGAGACTTACCATCTCGAATTGGTATATAACAATGGTGTTTTCATCGACTTACTCGACACCTCCAACATCTACACCACCAACCATCCAAGAATCTTTGGCTAAATTAGCTGATAAGTAGAAAAGCGAGATCATTGTGAAACGTTTCATGCAAACGTCTCGCCGAGTCTACCACCAACCTTCACTACAACAATCGGGTCTATCCCCAGCGACATGTCGGGTCATTCCCCAGCGAATCCTCGCTGGGGAAACCTCGTCAGGGATACAACCCCCAACGATAATCCCCGACGAAGACGTGGGTCCCACTTATTTTTCAGTCAAAGAAGTAGGGGCCACGCGTGGACATTTTCACCGGGGTGACATGTCGGCAGGGAATTTCGGGTTAAGGCAAAATGTTAGTATGCTTAATTAAGCGTTTGTTAATTATATTATCCCCTGCGGACATGTCGCCTGGGGAGGTGGGGAAACTATCCTTATACGTTGAACTTTGTAAAACGTTTAGGCACAGTTTCCCGGGATCATGTGCTGGGGAATCTATTCCTCTTACGTTGACTTGTCAAGTTTAGTGTGTGTTTATCCCTGGGTCAAGTGACGGGGATAAGTCTACAATTTTTTACTAATATAGCCTGCACACAGGCGAATTCAGATTTCTTTTCCGTAATTTTTACGGAAAAAATATACCAAATATCAAACCTGCTACATAAATCTGTATAGACTCACCACACTTGGTACCAAAACCACAAATTACAATATAAAGGAATCAAGCAATACAAATACATCAACACATTGTAACCAAAAACCAAAAAAGATAATAAGCTAATCGTCAAAAATTCGAATAAGGTTAACATCGGTCTTTCTAGTCATAAGGGTCTTACAAGTAGCCATCTAATAATATTCAACATGATAGATAGGGAAACAAGTGTTTAAATGTCGCCAAGATGAACCTAATGTACCAATGTAGCATACTAATAATATATAACACAACTACCTCTTATCGTCGTCATCCTCATCCTCACCATCCTCATCATTGCCACTCTCCTCGGTTTCGGGAATCAATTAAGTAAGGAAGAAAGAAGGAAGAAGATACATGTTCGTTGAAAATATCGAAATTCACACGGTTTGTTGTAACCGGATTGAAGCAGTAACATTTTCTTTGAGTTTAACGGAGAGAAGTCAGGGTTTATTGAAACCAACGATTGTTGGTTTCCTAATCGGAGAAGGCACCGGAGTTCAAGACCAGGCAATAAAGACGACAGATATAGATCGTATGAAAGTAAGGACTTATGATTTTTCGGTGTTCTCTGTACTTTTCTTTTGCTTTTAGTAAACTGATTTGTTTTTTCTTAGAAAATGGGAAAGAAAAAGCAGGGGTCATATAAATCAATTGGGATTTAGGAAAAAATTTAAGTAACCATTTTATTTTTTCTTTCAATTACTTTATTCATTGATTAGAAAAATAAAAATAAATATAATCACAAATTAATTAAAATTTATAAGAAAAAGCAAGTTTTGTATTTTTATCTAAAATATAAAAATCTTACACTTAGACTGAAACTACAAAATCAGGCAAGGTTCCGAGCCTTTTCTTAGGTTCAAATAGCAAGTTAGAACCCTTGATTAAACGCATGAAAGTAGAATATTAGTTTAATATCAGCACGAAAGGATCAATATTTTGATCAAAAAAGAAAAGTCCATGATTAGCAATTGGGTTAGAAACACATAATATGATTAGGCAAGTTGGTAAATATTAAGCAAGTTAGCAAGTAAACCCCTGGTTAGCAAAGTTGGCTAGTAATTTGGAAGAGTTTTGATCTTTTTGATTCAAACACAAGAGCCTGAAAACCAGAAACCATCTCGGTTTGTATTATAAGAAGTAAGCAAGTTAATAGAAAGCAAGGCCAAGCATGGTCAGAAGGTGAAAGCATGATAACACCTTCAAGCTGTGCATAGTCAAGACCAAGGAAATGTTTCATACAATGTCCAAAATGACGAAATAAATATACTACGTGGGCATGTTGATGGAGAAGGCAATATTGAAGGCATATGGTATTTGGAAACGATAGTTGCAAAAGAAGGAGGAGAGCACCAAATGAGAAGAAGGAAAAACACCATCCAAAGGCAATGATTTCCATACATTGCCAAAGATGTTTTAATGAAAGTTGCACAATACTCGACTGCAAAGGAAGTTGGGATCGATCAAAGTTTTGTTCATTGGAGTAGACTTAGTTCAGAAAGCACGTTCGCAAACTTTGAGGAGTGAACTAGAGTCTTTAAAGATGAAAGAAAGTGAAACTATAAGTGGTTTTGCAAGTAAATTGAGCAGTATAAGGGCAAAATTTAGAAATCTTGGAACTACACTCGAAAGCAAGATAATTGTGAGGAAACTACTCAATTCGGTTCCAAAGAAGTTTTTACCGATCGTGGCAGCTATTGAACAATATCAAGATTTAGTGGAAATGTCGTTTGAAGAAGCCGTTGGGAGATTAACAACCTTTGAAGAATGAATAAAAAGTCAAGACACGCTAGAGGCAAATGATCAAGACAAACTTCTGTTGGCAAGTTCAAACAACCAAATGCACGTGGGACAAGTACGAGTTAAGGAACTAAAGATACGAGCACTTTTAGATGTTATGAATGTGGTGACTTCTGCCACTTTGCGAGGGAATGTACGAAGTGGAAATACAATAAAGACAAGCAAGAAGAGTCTCATCTCATTTATGAAACTGACAATGAACCCACATTACTGTGAAGTCAAGTGAAGAAGACTCGATTGCCGTCTATAACATTAGGGGAGTGAATGTTGGACCAATAATGTTATAGAAGCAAAGTTAGGCCTACTTAATATGAAGTATGTTTTTGATTATGTTAAGTATATAGTTAGGTTATGTGGAAGATATTGTGAAAGGACACAACAGTTGGTTATGGATTGAACCATCCCAACCTTTCACTTAATGCCTTTTTGTATGTATAATATGTCAAGTGCTGTAAGATTACACAATCAAGAAAGATTGCAAGTATCAATCAAATAGAAAGTAGTTCAAATATTACCTGTGTTTTTTTGTTTACTCAAAAGCAAGTTTTTAAAAAATAGTTTTTTCAGGTTGCTTGTGGATTAATGCAAACCAAAAAAATCAATTGTCAACATTGAAAGTATCGAACATTAAATAATCAATTAAGCTGAGACTGAGTATAGAGGAAGACATAGACATGTTTTATAAGCTCTCAAAAACCGCAGGTGGTTTAAGAGACTATATGGACTCCAACATGAATCTAAACGCCAAAATGCTTTGACGTATTAAAGAAAAACAAGTTGCACGTACAGAGCTCAAAGAATATGTTAGCTTTTGATTAGATAGCTTTTGTAATCCGATTATGTATGTTGGCGATTTTACAATGAATAATTTAGTCAAAGTACAATATCTTATTTTCTTATTGTATTTAATTATATTTATTATGAAATGAAAATACGTGTTATATGAATTTGTATTTTAGACTTGCAAAAAAATGTGTATTATAAACATTAGACATTTTTGTTGAATGAAATAAAAGTGCTACAAAATAATTGAAAATATGTTGCACTAAAATGATACAACACTAGAAAGTGTTGCAATTGATACATTAAAGTGTGTTAGGTTGCCTAGTTCCAAATCAAAAAGTGTTACACATCAATCAATGTCAAAAGTGTTGGTTGATTAGAATCTAAGAGTGGTTGCTCGTGGGTAATAATAATAGGTATCCAACATGAGTGTAAAAAGTGTTGCACATTGAAGTATCATAATTGCTAAACATGAGCAACACTTTCGAAAAGTGTTGCATAATCCAATATAAGTTTGCCATTACCAAAGGACAACATTGACATAACTAGCACTTGGCAAAGTGTCGCCATTATACCTAATCAGCATTTTAAAAAGGCATAATAGAACACTTGTTATTGGTGTTGCCTTTGTTAACTTGCATATTAAAGGCATAATACAAGAAAATGAAGTTAAGGCAACACCAATAAAGTGTTGTATTATGCCTTTTAAATGTTGCATTACGCATAATGCAACACTTTTCCAAGTGCTGCGTTATGTCATGTTGCCTTAGGTATATGCAACACTTATGTTGGATTATGCAACACTTTTCGAAAGTGTTGCTCATGTTTAGCAATTATGATACTCTAATGTGCAACACTTTTTACACTCATGTGCAACACTTATATACACACGTGCAACACTCTTAGATTCAATAACAACACTTTTCACATTGATGTGCAACACTTTTTGTTTGGAACTAGCAAGCATACAACACTTTAATGTATCAATTGCAACACTTTCTAGTGTTGTATCATTTTAGTGCAACATATTTTCAATTATTTTGTAGTAACTAATGGAAAATACAGTAGCCATTAAGAAGGAAAATCACAAAACAAGTTCTATTTACCTTTTTCCTAGAGTGCAGCATCACAGTAGCCATTTCAAAGCAAAAAATACAGTAGCAACTTAAAATTGGCAAATACAAGACAAGGAACAACTTAAAAAATTCCGAAGTACAAGTTCCATACCTTGCATTACAATTAGACAATTACAGTAGTAGCGCTGAAGATTGGAATTAAAAAAATTAACCCATAAAGTTAACCCCTTTGGTCCTTTTTTTCTTCTTTAATTTTACAGTTGCTATGTAGGAAGCAACATTAACATTTGGTTCAACAGTCTTTTCTATATTTACCATCATCTATCTTCGTAAAGTCATCCCCAAGAACACCACTACTAGAAAACTTGGGCATGTGCCCTCTTGCTATATTTTCAATTCTAGTTAATATCCAAAAGAAAAAAATTACAATTGTGAGCGGATCTTCTTCGAAGAGTGATCAAACTTTCTTTCTAGATGGCTAAAGTGTAATGAGAAAGCCAATTACATGGTCATTCTTGATTTAGGGTCAAATTCATAAAGAAACACAATGCGTTATTATCTACATTTGAAGGATCATGCTACCATAACCTTTAAGACATACATAACGCGTGCACTACATGATTTTCATTTTTCATATGTTGTTTTCTTTGCTTTTTTCCATGTACTTCCACAAACATGTAAGAAAACTTATCTTAAAAGTTAAAATAAGTAGTTTGAGGTCGCAGCGGGAATTCCTAGTTTTAGATTATTAACAATATCCGATATTGTGATATTGTGGTAAATATTTCGTATAACATTCAAAATAAGCATTTATCTAACAAGAATATAAAGAATATCTGCAGAAACTACCCGTAAGAGTTGAGGAGTGAAAGTGAGTGTATATTGAGAGATTATCTTTTGCTGTAAAATAACATTTGTGTGTAAGATATATGAAATGGTTTGTGTGGATTTATATGGTGGACACGGTAATAACAATTATCGATAGTAATGATTTTTAGCGGTTACACTTTTTAATAACTATTGGAGGCCGTTATAATGATGAATTAAATGGGCTGTTACAATGTTATAAATGTATTGATGGTTGAATTTATTATTCAACATTCAACATTCCTACATTTTCTATAAAGATCAATCTTGGTCTCGAAAATTTGGCGCTTATTTTAACCTAAGTTTATAACATTGTAACTCTAAAATAAATAGCATTGATCATTAGATTTGTAACTTCATCATAAATAGCATTGATTATGTAACTTCATCATAAATAACATTGATCATAAGAGTTGTAACTCCATCATAAATAACATTTATCATAAGAGGCTTTTGATTTTTTTATAACTGAAACTATTAAGGCATTTACACACAATTAAATGTCGATAGTTACAAAAATTTGCATTAATCATAACCATTAACCACCATTTATACCAAAAATAACCAATTTACAAAAAAAAAGGACACAAAAGAACACATCATTACCATGACTATAAAAAATAAAGACTATCAAAAATAAAAAGACAATAAAAATTTGAAATGCCGCAACCAATATTATATGTGTCCCCCATGCTTTCCTTTTTTTAATAAAAAGTTGTCCCCCATGTATTCATCATCGAACTTTAAAATTTCCTTTTCATGTATTCATCATCGATCTTTAAAATTTCCTTTTATCCAACACCAAATCCTGCAATCACCTAAACCAAAAAACAACAAAAAAGAAAAAAAAAACCCACGTAGACATCCATATGGTTTTATAGATCAAAAAGGAGATGAAAAAGTGGAGAAAAACTCACCAAAGAACATCGAGCCATGGAAAAAGAAAGAGAGAAAAAGATACAGTCACGTGCATCATGTTGATAAGGTAGCAGCGGTTGGCAGCAGATGGTGATCAAGCTAAAGTAGGGGAGAGCGGCAGCCGGTCATTCGAGACGGTGGCGGAAGCCGGCAGCAAACAGCGGTTGGTGGCGTCCGGTGTGGTGGTGGTGTCCGGCGTGGTGGTGACGTTCGGCATGGTAGTGACGTCTAGTGGTAGGGCCAACGTGATGAGGTGGGGTGGTGGATGATAGTTTTTATGAGATGAGAAAATAGTTAGAATTTTTTTGTTATGTCTGTGTTTGTGTGTGTGTAAATGGATTGTAGTTATATTTATAGTGATAAAATGTAACGGTCTTTTAAATGGTTTTTAAAGAGGGCGTTATATTGTTTGGCAGAATTTATTGCTTGCATAAAAAGATTGTACATTATTTTTTGTAACATGGAATGTAACAGCCTTTTTAATGGCTTTTAAAGAGGGTGTTAAATTGTTTGATAGAATTTTGTTGGTTGCATAAAAAGATTGTACAACGTGCATAAAGATTTGCACTTCTTAATTTTTCAACATTTTCAAAAATAGGTTGAAAATGCTTTATAATGTAGTATAGATATAGTGTGGAGATGGAGATAGTTTGATTTCAATATCTTTAGCATGTTTCGAAATTCAAAATAGGTTTTGCTAAACTCTGCCTACCGAGCAGAGGTTAAGGTGTAATTAATACACACAAACTTTCCTAAGTAACAAAAAAATGTATAAAATACACATTAAATGAACTTATAAAT
>BQNB010052665.1:3748-40381 GCA_026074375.1 Tanacetum coccineum
CTATAAATAGGACCTTAGATAGCTTATTCAAACTCGCACCACATCTCTTCTTTCTCAAACCCATAAGGCAGCAATCCTTTGCTCCCATATGATCCTAGGATCATTAAATAAGTTCAAGAAGTGAAGCTCTAAAGAATTGAAGCCTTGGAGTGAAGATACAAGGCGTACAAGTGGAAATACTACCTGAAATGACCCATTTCCACCATTTTTGATCCTTGAAGCTCAAACCCAGGTTTTGAATGTTCTACTCCTGCTACTATACCATTATAATGTTCATATGATCCTAAATATACTCTTGTTAAAGTTTCATAACTCAATTCATGCTCATTTTCCATTTTGATCTAAAACCGTACACCCGAAACCCTAATTTCGCGTTTTTCTTAAAACTAAATGTCATAATGGTTAAATATTGTTATAATCTATCCTATCATGCTTAACTAATGTTAAAATAACCACTTTATTGATTAATGAAGGAATTTGAACTTAAAACCCGCGCGTTTACGTTTTAAAACCCTAATTTGACCCGTTTTACTTCCTAGCTTAACGAATCGTTAAATTAAACTTGTGTTATGTTAAAACTTCATATTTTAGTTTATTATAACTTATAAATGTCTATTGAAATGTTAAAATAAGCTTGCATGGCAATTTGGACATGTTTTGTAATTATAATCCATGCAAGGGGTATATATCGTAACTTTCGCAAGGGTATATATCGTAACTTTATGAAACTTATAACATAAAAGGGGCTGAATATGTCATATATCAGTTATAAATATAGGGGTCTTTATGTCACTTTTCAAAGTCCATGGTTTGCTTGGTATATCTTACCAAATTGAAGGACCAAGGCGTAAAAATGCAAGCCTAGGGGTCTACTTGCAATTTTCCTTAAAACCCTAGGGTCTAAATGTTAACATTTTGAAAAAGTATAAAATCATGTTTAAAACCTTACCAGACATAACTTTAATTAACGCTTCTCGTGCTTAACATTTCCAGATATTGAATAAAACGCTTAAAACCGATCATCCGAAAGCTATATTGTACCACAATACTAGGGAGCTTCATATTAAGAGGTTTCATCTTGGTATTACGTTCTGACTGAGTTGTTGGGTTTACGATTTAAAGTGCCCTAGCTCCTCAAACGTTTACTGAATGACTTCTGAATTATGATGGCCTGAACGGTGATGCAATAATTCCAAACTCTTCAATCAAACTCATAACTCTTAAAACTAAAGTTCTAGAGTACAATCTTCCTAAGACTCAACATATTTACTCAGGTTGCGTGACGTGGCTATTTACTATCATTTTACTATATCAACCTTCCCCGGTTAAGATTGTGATAAGGTCGTCAGCTTTCATTTCAGAATAATTACTACATCTACCTATCAGGTGAAGTTCATAACCTCGCCTTTACTTATTTACATGTTTTATAAACCCGCGAGGGGGATACATGCTTATTACAAACTCTTTTACATACTCGTTTATCTTATAACAATGTGATTACTTTCCAAAGACTTATACATGCTTAAACCATGAATACAAGTGTCTTTACAAGTTATATGCTAATCTGATATACCATTATCACTAATGTCTAAGTTACTTTATGCCAAAAGTCCCTCATTATCATGGACCATTAATCACTTTCGGGTGAACGCAAATATTGTGGATAGATCTATCGGGATTGACGAATCCTGTTTGTGTTAGCCGGATAGGTAACCAAACACACTATATTTGAATTTCATAGGTATATGACAATTACCTACACCGAGGGCCATTATCTCTTTATATATATATCACATCATTTTGGGTATATATATACACTAGTCAGTTTGTGTGCCATGAGCTTAGACCAGACTATACTATACCTGAGCAAGAACAACAGGGCAATAATGGATAATACACTGTTACTATGATATTTGTGATTCGTTGAATTTATTTACTAATAATGGGTGTATAATACTAATATTCTAATTAATGTGTTTGTACCAATTATTACCACTATGGACTTGTATTCAAAACTGTTTATTAAACCTATGAATTTCACTCAACCTTTGTGTTGACTTTTTAGCATGTTTATCTTAGGTAATTGAGCAAGTTGCGGCACGGAGTGGCATGGACTCAAAGATGGTTGAACTGTTATCATTCAAACTTGATGTTTTAGATTTTGGGACCTGCATTTTGTAAAAACTCTGATTATAATGAATGATAACTAAATTTTTCCAACAACGTCTCTTTTAAAGTTGTTTTCTATGATTATGATTGTTGTATCCATGAAGTAATACCCCAGATTATCTTCCGCTGCTATATTGTAAAAATGGGGGTGTTACAGGTCCCTCCGGGAAGGGTCCGGCTATGTCGATTCCCCATTTGTAAAATGGCCATGGGGACATGATGGGTGTTGATCCCACTTTTGTAGATCAAATTTCTTAAACTTATTTAAGGTTTAGTTATATTAGATAAATCTAACAAAACTATAGTAGAAACTGTGTTTGAATGTATTAAAGATTATACGGAATCTAATCTTTAATATTAAGAAGAATTATTAATGAAACAGTAATTCAATGAACATACAATTCAACAAATAAGCTCCAATATTATTAATGATAATAATACGAATACTCTTAAAGTATTAGGGTTACAAAGACCTTGAAGCTATAAAATATACGTCTAAGACTTCAAAAGATTGATAAAAAGATGATTGATTAAAAGATGATTGATAAAGGATATCAAACTCTATGCCCTAGGACCTCCTTTTATACACCAAGGAGCCCTAGTCGGCTTACAATACTTTCCTAAGTATCCATAATCTTTTACTTATAAAACATATTTTAGATCAGTAACTAATATGCTTATAAGCTAATTCCTAAAAGAATTAACAACAAACAAGTTACTAACGATTATTAAACTCCTTAGCTCAGCATTAACATTATCTAATACTAAAAATACCCTGAGCTTAGTTCTGTAACTTGAGTCATGTACTAATCTAGCCACATCACAATTTGTAGTCAACTGTGTACTAGCAGAAGTAGTAAAACACTCTTAGCATATTTTTCACTAGAGCAGTATAATATTCATAATAAGTAGCTATAGTAGTAATTGTGTTCTACTGCAGATAGTAAAACATTAGCATATTTCTTTGAAGTTCTAGCACACTAAATCCAGCTAGCAGCATAGGCATTTAACACAAAACATGACGCAACAGTAATTCAAACAACATCAAGTAAAGGACTTTTAATCTAACAATCCTCCCCTAACTTGATTATTCTTCTTCATATTATATCAAGTTTCTTCATTTAAAGCTTCATCAACACTAGAAGGATGCTTCCAAACACTTCTTTACTTCTTAAGCTGCTTCATGATGAATTTAAGAAGCAGATAGGCCATTTCACTTTCATAGTCAATTATAAGCTTCTTTTCCAACATCATTGAAAGTTTAAGTGGTGCAAGGGGATACTTTTTCTCTACCAACATATAAATATGCACATGTTCATCATCAAGGAATGTACTCCACAAGAGTTATACAGCTTTCAATTCAACACTTTGTATTCTTGTTGATTCCTCCATGCTTTATCTTTTACATGTGGTTCAAACATTGTTTTCAAATCAACCCATAACAATAAATCCAAGTGTTCCACTGGTCTTGTTGACTCATATTTAGCTTTTACCAACTTGTACAAATCTTCCAAATCTTCCCTGTCAAAACTTTTAAGCATGTGACTAAAGATCATGTACAATTGAGACTTTCCATCAGCTCTCATTATTTGATAATAGCTTTTTCTTCCTTTTTTATAAATCTTTCAGCCAACAATACTTGGAGACTTAACAGCTAAACCTATAGCATCAATTGCTACTTCTTATTCATCTAGAATGATTTTCATTAACGGTTTAAGCTCTATTGTTTCTTTCTTATCTTCTACCTTTTGCTTTTTTGTAATCTCTTGTATCAGCTTTATTCCTGCTCTCTTTTTTTTGCCTTTCACCAACTCTGTTCTAAGTCTTTCAAATGCTTCTTACCCTTTTGAAATATTTTTGCTTCTTATGGTAAACATCTCTTGGATGATCAACATTTTTCAACTTCAAATCATTAAGATTGTATCCTATTCATGTTCTTTAGGTAAGTAACATTATCTTTTTTGTTAAGCTTTATGTTGGTGGTTTGTTTCTTTTCTATTCTGCTCTCTTTAGCTGCAAATCGTTTTCTTTCTATTCTCTAAGAGTGTTGAAGTATTGTAAGCCTTTTCTTCAATAGTCAATCTTCTTGTTCTTGTGCTTGCATTCTTTCAGCCAATTGATGATCAACATTAATTCTTTGCCTGTATATCATCCCATGTTTCAATCAAGGCAATATTAGCTTCTTCTTCTTTTCAGCTTTCTTTCTTGCAAGTCTTTCTTCTTCATCAAATTCAGCTTGTAAATTTAAAGTGGTTTCTTCATTAAGCCTGATTAGATCTTTCTTGTTCATAGGCTTCACAAGTTCTATCAATATCCCTTTATCTTTGTCCTGTGATTGTTGTGAAGATAGTTATGAAGATTTTGTTGTTGTAGATTCACCTAGCTCTTGTATAACAACCCTTTTCTTCTTGGGCCCCAACACCCGACTTTCTGTGTACTTTTCATTTCTTCAAGTTACTTAAGCCAAAGTAATCTCATCAAACAGTTGTAGCAAATACCTCCTTACCAGCTGGAAACATGTCAATCATGAAACACTAACCAGAGTAATTTCTTCATCTGCATCAATAGCATCAATCCTCTCCTGTTTGGATGCATCCTCACCCAAACTTTCTTCATTAACAGAGGATTCTACCCTAGCAATCAAACCAACTTTGTATAATCTTTTCAGCCTATGAGTTCTTGACCTATCTTTCTTTTCAAGCTTCTTGACCCTCCTTTTCAAACTAGCAATTCATTATGTTGAGTGGGTCTTTGTCTTCTCACAAATCCAAGAACCCTTGGGGGGGGGTTTGTAAAGTGGTACATAATGCCAATTTTTCAATTTCATCAAGTTTATGGTCTATCCTTATCACTTTGAAATGTGTTACTCTTGTGGAGCAATCGTGAATCATTGGAATGTTTAGATACATCTTAACCTAGTTTGAGCATTTGTTATCCCCATGGTTTCTTGGAAACCCAGGGACCACCACCACCTGAATTAGTTCCATTGGATAACTTAGATTAATTAGGTGTTGCCTTGAATTGGGTCTTATTTATGTTACCACTATCCTGCTCTGCTTCTAAGCTAGAAGCAGTAGTGGCAGCCCTCACCAAACTATCACCCAACTCCTTATGGACAGCCTTATCTGTAACATTTTCAATAGGATCACTAGACTGAGGTACCTGAGTGTCTTTTCTTTTAGGCTTCCTAGGTTGTTATGTCTTTTGAGGTTGAGTAGATGGTTGAATAAAGGTGGGTGTGTGATGGGGATCAGTTAGAATTGCTAAACCTTTACCCAATTATGATTGGTTTCCTGGTACACCATTGTTTGAAATAAAGTGTTACTTACCAGGAAAAAACTTTGGCACCTGCCCTTCTATATTCCAATATATATTTTTTAGTGTTAAGAGGGTGCAATATAAATTCTCTTATGAGTTGGGGCATCATCAAGTTGTTGTGGTCCAAATACTTTTGTACAAACTTGGATACTTAAAAATTTGCACAGACAAATTATCTAAGTTTCTAATATACTTTCAAAAATGAAATTTTGAAAAAGATGAATTTCTGATTTGTAGCTAAGCAGATAATGGAAGATGCCATAGTACTACTAAACTCATTCCAGGCAGTAGTCTTTGGACTTAGACACTGTAAAATAGTATGAATTAGAAATTTCCATTGTGGGGAAAAGAATGGTTTATAAAAAGTTAGTTTTTGTGAAATTTTCTCATACCCCATCAATGTAAGTTGTTCAAAAATGGTAGAATTTGGTAAACAATCAACACCTTTCTCATCTGCTAGTTGAAGATCTCTTCTAACAATGTTTTTTTTTTTGATTCAGTGATGATTATCTTCTTGCCATCTACTAGGGCATGTAACTGTTCTTCCCCGTTGATAGTTTTGGCAATGACAGTAGACCAGAACCTCTGTTCAATGCAAGAAATATATATAGTAGGATTAATGGTTAATGCATACCTTATAGGGTGTGCATTTAAAAAATCCACAATTTGTTCAAACCCATCACTCTCTTTGGGTTTAGACAAAAACGCGACCATATTATGAGTATCTGCAAACTTTAGAGTCGCCATTTGTGTTGGGTTTTGATAATGGATGATAAAAATGAGTTAGGGTTTGTAATTGGAGAGTATTTGAAAGAATGAAATCAATTAATTAATTGACTGATTTCAATCAATTTAATCAAAATATTTATGGAAAATACCCTTAACAACCCAGCAGTAGTAGTAATCTCAGCAGTTGAGAGTAGTAAGTTTACGCATAGCAGCATTAACTTTGAGGTTACCCAGCATTAACTCTAATCCATTCAAACAGCATTTCCCACCATCATCTAACACTTTTCTTTGCTTTCCTTTGCGAAAAGTTATAGTCCAAACCAAGAAAACACAAGCCTAGGCAATTTTCACAATTATCACAGTATTAATTATATTTAGCAGGGGGTTAAAAATTAAGTATAACTAAACAGTAGAAATCAGCTAGTCAGTATTAAGTATAAACCAGCATACTATATACTTAACAGCAGAAACTTTTAATGACATGAATAACAATACTAATTCATTACAAAAACTCTACAAAAAACATAAGAGATAAAGACTTTAAGATTTTTTCAGGCATTCCAATACTAACAATCAAATATTGAAATCTACTTACATCAAAAGCTTTTGTAAGCAAATCTGCAACATTCTTGTTAGTATGGATTTTGACCATTTGAATCAATTTCTTTTCATTGCAATCTCTAATAAAATGATGTCTGATCTCTATACGCTTTTATTTTTGAATGAAAAACAGGATTTTTAATTATGCAAATAGTACTGTTATTGTCAATAAAGATTTTGGTATACATAAAATTGTACCCATAATCCAGTAGTTGATTCTGAATCTAAAGAACTTGTCCACAACAACTTGAAGGCAGCCACATTACTCAACTTCTGTTATGGACTTTGCAACAACTCGTTCTATTTCTGCACTGCCATGATAATTAATCTACATCAAGGAATTGACAACTTCTGTTGTATAGACTTCCTATCTCAAGGCGTGATCCAGTATAATCACTATAGTGTTAGCTACCAAATCAAAAGGAGAATCTTTGGAACCAACTGCCCAATTTTGGTGACCTTTTAAGGACCTATATATTCCTTTTCACAGCATGAAGATGTGAAACCTTAGGATTGGACTTCGTATCTAGCTAGGGCGCACACTGCAACATGATGTCGCGGTCTTGAAAATGTAAGATACATCAATGGACCAATCATTGACCTATATATATGAATATCCACTTTTTTACCATCTTCATCTTTGAGGAGAGGCTTTTGAGTTTCCATTGGTGTGCTTGCAGTCTTGACTTTTGTAAACCCAAATTTCTTTAAAATTTCAGCAACATATTTATCTTGACTAATAAATATGCCATCCTTCTTCTGCTTCACTTGTAATCCCAAGAAGAATGTAAGTTCTCCTATAGAACTCATTTGAAATTTCTCATGCATCAACTTCAAATGAAGTGCATAGCTTCCCTTCTTTGTTGAACCAAGATGATATATCTACATAATTAGGACCAGCAAAATATCACCTTTGTGCCTTTTTAATGATAAGGTCTTGTCAATTTTCCCTCTTTGAAACCCATTGTCCAACAGATATGTTGACAAGGTTTCATACCAAGCTCTAGGAGCTTGATGTAGTCCATATAGTGCTTTTTCAACCTTGTATACTCTATCGGGAAAGTCTGGATCTTTTCAATATCCTGGTGGTTGACCCATATATACACCTCTTCTTCATCTTCCATAGAGAAAAGCACCTTTTTACATCATTTGATACACCATAAAATCTTTAAATGAAGCATAAGCTAAAAATAGCCATGTGCTTTCAATTCTATGCCAACAGGGGCAAAGAATTCATCATAGTTAATCCCTTTTTCTTGTGTGTCCTGAGCAAACCAATCTTGTCTTTATTTCTTATTACAGTTCCCACTTTTATCCTTTTTATTCTTGAAAACCCATTTAGAGCCTATAGCCTTTTTTTCATTTGGTAAATCCACTAAAGTCCAAACTTCTTGTAACTTGAATTGTAGAAGCTCTTCCTGCATAGCCTCTATCCAGCTTGGATCCTTCAATGCATGAATTACCTTTTTAGGTTCTCCTATGCTAAAAAGCAAGCAAAAGAGCAGTTTGAGGTTCGTATAGTTGGTTCTTTGTTGAATGAATACTAATAAAACCCATGTTCCTCTAAATTCTTTGACATCTTTTTTGTTTGTGCAGCTGATTGGAAATCTTTAATCACTTTGATCAAGAGGTATGATTCTTTATGAATTTCTTGTAGTTGGATTATGAGCTGGACTTGATTGTTGTATCCAAATTGTTCATGTCAGCCATTGCACCATCATCTTTATCATCACTTGAGATGTTCAATTTTTTTAATTTTTGGGGGCCTTTATTTTTTTTTCATTATTCCAATGCAAGATATTTGGATTCAAATGGAAGTTCAATGCTTGTTTTTCCACCACAATCATTATCCTCACTTGTGTCAGGTAAGCATTAACATTTAAAACTAACAGTTTAACACTTACCGGCCCCAGAGTATCTAACATTGTTTTAGTGTTGTTAACATTATCTTCCTTCTCTTGATCTTTACATTCACTATCTTTTCTTAGATCTTAATCAACCTTCTTTCCATCATCACTTGAAGGTTTGGATACATCATCATGAGAACTCTTTGGATCTTGGGAATATGGTGGATCAGCAATCTATAATGGTAGCAATGTAATCTTTGATAGTACTGTCTCCTTTATAGCTTGCCCTTGCCATTAGCCTTGCTTTGTACCTACAAAACCATTAACACAGACTGTATTACTTAACAATTGGCTCATAATCATGTTTTTGTTAGTGGCATCAATATCAAATAGCCAATATGGATCTAATACCTGTAACATTAGGTGTACTCTCACTAAAACCTAATATGCATAAAAAAGGGGTTTTTTTTTTTTTTTTCTTCCACTATCCTGTGTTTACTATTTGACTACTCTAAAGCTTTATTATTCAAAGAGTATCCAATCAAAGAACCGTCATCAGCCTTCCCATCAAATTTTCCTAAGTGATCTATGGTATTGAGAATGGTAACAGGACACCTAAATGGTCTCATAAAACTTAAAGTTGGTGTTCTACCATGAAAAAGTTCATATGGGGTCTAGTTATGAGGATTAACTACTAACACTCTATTTTGTACATAGTAAGTAGTATTAACTGCTTTTGCCAAAAGTGTGGTGACTTAAAAATCAGCTAAAAGCCCATTGTTTAATAAGTTCCTTGCAAAAAAAAGCCCCTTTTTTTTTTAATTTGTGTTTTATTCCTCCTGTCAGCAACTTCATTTTGTTGAGGAGTTCTAGCTACACTAGATTGTCTCAAAATACTCTTCATTTTACAAAACTGATGTTGGGAATTAAAAATCTTCATACTTAGTATTGCCAAGCCAACAGTTAGTACTGCTCATGTTACAACTGCCAGTACTAACTAGTTAGTACTGCCAGTACTAACTTAAGACTGCTGAAGGACTTAAGACTGTTGCATGAAGATTAAGACCACTAAAGTGATAAAGACGTGTTAAGAGATTTGTATTGACTTATTCAGAGTATATTCTATATAGTTAGAAAGATACGTGTAAGATTATAATTATAGAAGATTTGTAGTTATCTTGTAAAGGACTCCTTAGTGTATAAAAGGAGATCCTAAGTTATGGTGTTAGATATATACATTTTGATATATAGCTTCAAGGTTGTAAACCCTAATACTACACAGAGTACTCGTATTATTGATAATAATAACATTGGAGCTTTTCAGTAATATCATTGTTCATACAGTTTACTATTTCATTAAAATTCTTTTAAAGTATTAAAGAGTAGATTTTTTATTTTTTTTTTTTTTTTTTTTTCCCCCCCCCCCCCCGCATACTCTTTAGTATTCACAAAGTTTCTACCTGGGTTGTTGGGATTTATCCAAAGTACTTTAACTTTACAAGCTTAGGATCGATCTTAAAGTGATGTCAACAAGTGGTATTGAGCTTGTGTTCTGAAACTTTGATCTAGAAGAAACTAACAAGAAGAACCCTTTACTCACAAGGAAGAGATGGATCTAGAAACTGCTCAAACTACTACTGCAAAATTGCCATTCTTATAACTGGGTTGAATATGATATGTGAGGCTCTATAGGAGTAAGCAATACTTTTAAGTACAAGATATCCTCTATGGATGTCAAAGAGAATGAAACTCATTCAAACCAGCAGCTCAAACAACAACAAATGCTTAGGGTACCTCAACTTCACTAATACCAGGTCCTGTAACTACTGAAGAAAAGGCTCAAAGAAGAATGATGTGAAGGCAAGAAGTATGTTACTGATGGCACTTCCTAATGAACATCTAATGACATTTAATCAGTACAAGGATGCTAAGACTTTGTTTGCTGCTATACAAACAAGATTTGGTGGTAATGAAGCCACAAAGAAGACTCAGAAGACTCTTCTGAAGCAAATGTATGAGAACTTTAGTGCTCCAAGCACAGAGTCTCTTGACTCTATTTTTAACAGGCTTTAGAAGATTGTAAGTCAGCTGGCTATCTTGGGTGAAAATATTTCACAAGAAGATCTCAATTTAAAATTTTTAAGAAGTCTGCCTTCTGAGTGGAATACTCATGTTGTGGTCTGGAGGAATAAACCTGATCTAGACACAATGAGCTTTGATGATCTCTACAACAATTTTAAGATTGTTGAACAAGAGGTTAAAGGAACTGCAAGCTCAAGCTCAAGCTCAAGTTCTCAGAATATGGCTTTTGGTCTTACCTCTTGCAGTACTAATGAAGTTATACTGTTGTGGGTAGTACTGCTAACACTCAAGTTAGCCCTGCTAGCACTCAAGTTAGCACTGCTAGTACTCAAGTTAGTACTGCTAACTTAAGTGATGCCACTGTTTATGCATTTTTGGCCAGTCAACCAAACGGGTCTCAACTTGTATATGAGGACCTTGAACAAATCCATGAAGATGACTTAGAAGAGATGGATTTGAATACGTTGGCTTGTTAGCATTGATAAGCATGAGGACAAGAAGGTTTTTCCAGAAAACTGGTAGAAAGATCACTATCAATGGGAGTGACACAGCCTGGATATGACAAGTCCAAGGTGGAGTGTTTCATACTGCCACTAGATGGTCTCTTTGCAAGGAAGGCAGACGGATATAGGACCCATGATAGCTGAAAGAAACAGGAATCAAGTCAGCTCTTGAAGGACTGTAAATGTGGTAAGAAACTTCGTCGCAAGCCATGGTGGCTATTGGATGGTGCTTGGTTTTGACTACGTGCTATTTGGCAAAGGTGAAGTTCCGAAAAAACTTGGCTCTTATGGCTTTTTCAGACTCTGAGGTACATATATGACAAATAACTGTTCAAAAACCTGTCTAAAAGCTTTTAAAATCTTAAACGCTTATTGTGGATTTGTTGTAGTGAGTTTAACAAATCGAGTTTAATTTAGCTGCTTATAAAAGAGGGGTTAGCTATGTGGATGAGCAACTAGTCTTATACAAAAAAGAATGAGGGTTATTTTTTGTTAGCAACTTGTTGTTCTTAAATGAGATAATCCTCATATAAAGACTCGAAAATTAGCATGCTTAAAAAGTGAGTTAGAAAAGCTTAAGCAAGAAAAAGAAAGCAATCAACTTAAAATTGAAAATTTTGATAATGCTTCTAAGAGTCTAGAAAAATTAATAGGGAGTTAGATAACTGGTAAAAGTAGAAAGGGTGTGGGGTTTGTAAGCTATAATGTTGTTCCACCTCCCCATACAGGGTTATTTTTACCCCCAAATCTTGATTTGTCGTACTCTGGTCTAGAGGAGTTCCATCAGCCTAAGTTTGAAGGCTATGGACCTAAGACTAGTAAGAGTGTTAGTAAAGATGTTTCTAATGAGGTTAGGGAATCTCCTGATGCCCCATTGGTATAGGAGTTGGTGTCAGATGATAAGTTAGAGAAGAAAACTATTTTTCCTACTGTTGCTAAGTTAGAATTTGTTAGACCTAAACAATAAGAAAACCCAGTTAGGAAACCAGTTAAGTATGCTAAAATGTACATGTCACAAAGTCCTAGGGGAAATCAAAGAAACTAGAATAATCAGAAGTCCCAACAGCTAGGAAGTGACTTTGTGATGTACAATAAAGCTTGTTTTGTCTATGGAAGTTTTGACCATGTGCAGGCTAACTGCAATTACCATCAAAAGGAAAGGATGGTATCTAGAAATTATTATACAGGGGTGAATTACAATTATTCTGCTAAAAAGGCTCACCCTAGTGCTCATAGGAACATAATTCCAAGAGCAGTTTTAATGAAAACTGGCCTAAGACCACTTAATACTGCTAGGCCTGTTAATACTGCTCATCCCAAAACTACAGTTTATAGTGCTAGACAAATGTCATATTTTTCTAAATCAACATAATCAACTGTAAAGAGGCCCTATCAAATGAGAACAACATTAACTAACAAAATTTTTTGTCAAAAAGTTAATACTGCTAAGGGAAAAGTTATGTAACACCCCCATTTTTACAATATATCAGTGGAAGCTAATCTGGGGTATTACTTCATGGATACAACAATCATAATCATAGAAAACGACTTCAAAAGAGACGTTTATTCAATATTGAGGTGGCTTACCATTCTCAAATGACTTTTCCATAGGAGAATAATCAATCAGCTAGATGTACTATTTCATCCTCATTCCGTTCAAAGCTTCATACTCACCTGGTTTGGCATAGACATTTTTATAAGCATCCTACCATGTGTGTTTTGAGTCTTGATATAAGCTCGCCGTGTTGTAGGTCATTGTACGACGATTCGCGTGCTGATGTGTAAATGTTATTTTACTCTGAGTTCCGGTGACGAGCGTCCGACATTTTAAGAATTTTATTTGTCGATTTATAGTATTTTCGTATTTTATTATGAAAAATTTGGAAAAGATTTGATTACTTTTATTTTTGACGTTTCGCGAGTCGACGTTTGACTGCCCGTCCGTTAATCGTTTCGAGCATCGTAAAAATTTACGACGCACCTTATTATTATTTTTATGATCATAAAATATTATTTTATGAACCGTGTCATTGCTTAGTTCACGTCTCTGACCTGTGGTAGTTAGCTGGCGGTTTATGGAGTCTCGTTTGTTTTAAGTCATAAAATTGGTACCGAGATATTTGCAAGATATTTGTGATGAGATATTTTATGTTTTGATGAATAACACGCTAAGTAAGTCAAAGTGTTCATAAATACATTATCTCTTCGCTATTTTTGTTATTGTGGTATACAGCGAACTTTCACACAACACAATATGTTATGAAAAACGATTTGTTCCTTTCTCTCTTTGTCTTTGAGGTTTGGCCGCATATTATAACCCACACAAAAAACTTCATTTTTCTGGTTTTGATCTCATTAGAATTCAAGTCATCTACTTAAAATGATGATGATCAAGGTAGGAACCAAGTTCGTAGTTTGTGGATTTGTTCTCATTACCTTCTTGGTGTACTTCGAATTCACGCAAAAGGCTCCTCAAGGAAGTGGTTGTTTTGTTGATTGGTTTTAATTCGGGTTGATTGGAGTTTTTGGTTTAAGGTTGGTCTTGTTGGTGGTGATGCGACGGGTAGGGGACCATAGGGGAAGCGAGACGAACATCATTTTTGCTTTCTCGATCTTTGTCTTCCATATAGCATAAGTGCAATGCATGTCATTTTTATTGTTCGTTATTTCGATTTTAGCTCCCCAGGTTTGTCTTTGAGATGTTTGTTGTTGATAATGGTGTATTCTTAATCGTTTTGTTTATGTGTGGGTGGAAGGATGGAATCTAGAAACTTGGCGGGCGGAGATAGATAATTATGGATATTGATAGTAAAAGATATAGATTTGTCAGTAAGATATACTATAGTGTATATTGAAGTAGAGGTTTGTTGCTGCGCTTGTAGGTGTGTGCAAAGAAGGATGCTTTCGCTTAGGTGCTTTGTAACAGAGTGAGTTGTTTGAGCGACGATTAGTTTTGGCCTGAGGTCGATCAAACGGAGGAGAGTCGCAGCATTCATAAGATAATTCTAATGTTGTTTAGGGGGGGCTTTGAAAATATGTTGTAGAAAGCTCCGTGACGATCGTTCTTATATAGAACGGAGCTGGCTAACGCGCTCCTAATAAACAGTATAGAGAGTTAGAGCGGGATAACAGATCTGGCGAAATATACTTTCGAGTATAAAATCTCGCAATATAGTTAAAGAATTAGTGGTTGCTGTTCAGTTTTTTGAGAGTATTGTGATGCGGGATGTTTCTGGGCAGCTTGTCAGAAGTCGCCGTTGGCATCGGGCGGAAGACAAGCAGATGGGAAAGTGGTTCGGTCAAGGATGTCGTTTTTACTGTCTCAGCGAGGATTCTTTAAAGTCTAAAAGCGAGTGATAACGGGTCTTAAGGCGGGGGCAAAATCTGGCTGTTTGGTAATTAGTACACTGCATCAGAACATTGTAGGTTGCGCGCGCGTGGAGCGCTGTTATTTCGCCGACCAGAGATTTTGTTCGCTGAGGTCGAGAAGGGTTGTACGGGTCTCGGAGACAAGAACTGCGAAAGTGGTTCGGAAAATAACGTTTTACGCTTTATCTCGAGGTTTTCGTAGAGTGTTAAGAAAACTGCCTTTATAACGGTCAAAGAAAAACGCAAACGCAGGTATGCGTTTTTTGAATCAGCTTTTTGTTTTCGGCAAGAAACTGGTAGTGGGCTTTGGTATTTTTCTGTTTGGTGTTTCGGGGAGTCTCGGACATTTGAGGTGTGAACATAAGATTGTTGTTCGAATTATCGTCGTTCGCATGATATTCTCTTTAGTAACCCGGGTTGTGGAAGATAGTGATGTGTAGGTAGGTCGTTTATTGGTCGGGTCGCAGATTAGAGATAAATATCTTTTATGAATGTCAATCCGTAAATAGTCAAGAAGACTTAAAAAACGGGGTTCCGTGGTGTGAAGGTGATTTCCGATTAATAAAAATTATATATGTCGGCAGTTACTTCTGAGCTATCGTAAGTATATTTTTGGGGAGACGGTATGGGTATCGATGTATCTAATTGGATAAGTATAGATATTCGCGGGTAACAAGTTTGCGTATTAGTCGAAGGTGACTATTTATTATGAGGAGATTTAATGACTAAGTTGAAGCCGCTCAGAAGGTTCGACGTGGTTGTTGGTATTATATATTGTATTATGAACATAATATTGTGTGCGAGGACTTACTAAAAAGGGAAACTTATTGAAATAAAAGATTTTTAATAATTGGTTTTGGAATTTGTATTTCATTGATATCTTGGTCGTTATAGTCATTACTGACAGGGCGCGTTGAAATTAATAGAATTTAATTAAAAATGTTTTAAAAATAAAAATGGTAGGTATATTAGTTACTACGCTGGTAGAGTAATTTTTTCATAGTAATAGGTAGTACAATTAATGGGTGTGATACTGTTAGTGTTATTGTTAGTACGGGTGTAAAAATGGAAAATAGTATATATAAAATATACCCGCCAGTAGTTAAAGGTTAGGACGCGCAAGTGGATTTCTCATCACTTAATTATGTATGTAAACACTATATCAATATATATATCCGGTTTCGTATGTAACGATGTCACATCGTTGATAGTACGCTTTATACATATTGTAATCATATATAAGTAACATAACTTTATAGTCGTGGTCGAGATCGTTTCGCTTCGTTGTGATTTATGTCGGTTTATTTGTTCTTGATCATTGGATATCAAGTGTGAGTTCATGCCCCATGTTTTACTCATTATTGATTTACAAGTTTTTTGGGGTGAGAAAAAATATGCATGTTTTACAGATTGGATTAGCAAGGTAATTTTTTCATGATTAGTGTTGTGCTAAGTCAGCGATTACCCACTATCGCCCCATGATAATGGAGCTCTGTCAAGAAATATGGAATGTGAGCGCGTATGGTTATAGATTAGTCTATTCTGGGATTGACATCCCCGTTCGGGTGATAGCTATCACTGAAACGAACGGATCATATCGGATTTTGGATGTTACGGGTTGAAACATGCGTCATCAGGGCAATCGTAGCATGGAGTCGTGCGCCGTTGGCCATTTTGGCGCCATGGCTTGGCACCAGCCGATGGCACCACGATTCCCTCCCCTCTAAGGACATGCCTTGCATAA
Organism: Tanacetum coccineum; assembly: GCA_026074375.1. Taxonomy (NCBI): domain Eukaryota; kingdom Viridiplantae; phylum Streptophyta; class Magnoliopsida; order Asterales; family Asteraceae; genus Tanacetum; species Tanacetum coccineum. The sequence continues at coordinate 20,110 of BQNB010052665.1, forward strand.
CTATATCTTTTGACAACATTTCGTTTGCTGATTTTGAGGTATAAAATCCATCCAAAAACACATACGATGTTGCATTTGAGCATGTACCAATTGATCTTGCATTGCAAAGTACAGAGGTAGCAAGCATCCTAGTTCCAAAACAACCCCTTCTTGACTAAAAAAACCTACACAAGATTGAATCAGTAACTGTTTTTGAGTTTTGATTATTTCACGATAGTAATTCAAATATAGAACATGTCAAATTGGTCGAATGATGAAAGTGACCCGATTTGCATTTCTAATTTAGAAAATCCCTTAAGTCATTTCATTTAAAAAGTTGAATCATTATTGCAACAAACTTAATTTTGTAACCATAAGTAATGAAATCTTTATCTATTTATACACCTTAAAATAGATACAATTGTTTTTAGGTAAACTTGATCGGGCTCTTTCATCCATAATAAAAGGAAACTGGTTATGATTTGTGTTGATCCCACTTGAGTAGATCTTGAATTTCTTAGCTTGTGTAAGGTTTAGTTACGCTAGATAAATTCAACACAGCTATGATAGAAACTTTGTAATATATATCAAAGATTATGCGGAATCTAATCTTTGATCAATAAGAAGAATATGCAATAGAACAGTAATTCTAATGAACACACAGATTAACAAACAAAGCTTCAATATATTAATACGAATACTCTAACTATTATTAGGGTTACAAAACCTTGAAGCTAAACTATATCAAAACAAAAGATATCAAACTCTATGCCCTAGGACCTCCTTTTATACACCAAGGAGTCTTGGTTGATTTACAATATATTCCTAAAAGATAGAATATTCTACATGATCTATTCTATAGATAACTCATACTTATCACGTAAGTAATCTTGATCTCCAATTAATCTTTATCTTCTTTTCTGTCATTATCCTTTCTCAGCAGTCTTAATCTTTCAGCAGTTGTAACTTTTCAGCAGTTGTAACTTTGTACCAGCAGCATTAACTCTGAACACCAGCAGTAGTAACTTATACACCAACAGCATTAACTGTGTACAAGCAGTAGTAACTACTTAGAATATTTTCTTCAATCTTCACTAGCAGTACTAACTTTACTCTAGCAATACTAACATATACTAGCAGTACTAAGTTACACTAGCAGTAGTAACTAGCAGTACTAAGTTACACTAGTAGTAGTAATATACATGGTATGTGCTTAAATACACATACCTTTTACCTATAAAAACGAGCTTAAATGACTAAAAACGGACTTAAAATGCCAAATATATGCTTGTTTTGCTATTTATGTTGTGCAGGTAATGGATATTCACGAAAAGGACAAAAAACGAAGCAAAAAATGACAAAACCGAACACGGAATGGAAGAGCGTGAAAAGCCAAAGTCAAAGTCAAAGTCAACCTCGAACAAGTCAAAAGTCAAAACCGAAGCCGAAGACATAAATATCTTATTGGGCCAACCCGTACCCGAATTAATGGGCCGGGTCAACCCATTAAGTATTTAAATACTTAAACAAGGCCCAAATCCATTAAGCCCATTTCCCTTTAAAACAAAACCCAGCCCGACTCCCTTTTAAACACACCGGCCCATATTCTAAGCCTAAAACACACATAACAGTGTTAAGCCCATACTCCCTTTACCCTTATTACACCGTTAGTCCTTTAAGGACTGTGGGTGTAACTCCACAATACACTTTTAGGGACTAAAGTTGTTAAAACCAAAACTTATATCACCACAAGGACTAGTCATGCAAACTGACATATCAAGTTGAGGGGCCAATCTTGCCATTCACCCAAACCTTTACCCTGTATACCCAGTCAAACCAAAACCTTTTTATTTCCCGCCATTAATGTATATCTCCCACACACACTTATGTGTGACCTGCTACACTAGACAAAACGTCAAATCCACTCAACCCCACAACAAACCTATCACTATCCTTCAACCCCACACCACAAAACTACAAGAACACATTGGCAATCCCCTAGCATCTCATTGGCTGATGAATGAAGACCAAAACCAAGGGCTAGGATTGGAAGGCTTGGTGCCAAAGAAAGATTGAGGGCTTGGATTAAAGGATGGACTGCTCTCACACAACAAACACAAGAAGCACACCTCTGTGCAAGCTTTTATATATAAATAGGACTTGATTTTTATTGTAACAGTATCTAGGTAGTTTTAGTTTTAGGTTAGTGTAATTTTGTTTTTAGCTTATTTTATTATTGCAAATTTTACTTTTAATCTTGTAAAACTTTCTTTTTAATGAAATTTATGTTTTATCAAAAATCTGTCTTTTATGCTTTCAAAACTGCTTATTGTGAATTGCTTATTTTAAGTGCTTATTTCCTGGTAAACCTTGCTTAGTTATGTGATTGCAGTTTATTATACCTAAAATATATTAAATATAATACTTTTTAAAAAGTAATTAAGAAAATTACCAAGTTACCCTTGATAAAATTCACTCTCAAAAATATATATAATATAATATATAATACGTATATTAAACCGGGTAAGTATGATCACCCGGGTCGTTAGTTAAACAGCCTTTGCTTCAACCCATTTAGAAAGATAATCGACGGCTACTAGAATATATTTGTTACCTCTAGACGATGGGAAAGGTCCTATAGAATCGATACCCCATACATCGAAAATCTCACAAACTTGGATTGCATTTTGAGGCATCTCATCACGTTGAGAGATTTTGCCTTGTCTTTGACATGCATCACAAGACTTGATCAATTCGTAGGCATCCTTATAAATCGTAGGCCAATAAAAACCGGCATCAAAAACCTTCTTGGCGGTAAAGTTGGCACCGTAGTGTCCCCCGGTAGGTCCACTGTGACAAGCTTCAAGAATTTCAAGAGCTTCTTTGCCATCTACACACCTTCGGATTATTTGATCCGCACAAGTCTTGAAAAGAAAAGGGTTGATAGTTGTTAAACTATACATACTTAAAAAGGCCCAAATAAACCCAAAACGGATCAAAAATAGCAAAAATGTGCTTGTGCGTTGTAGTTAGACAAAGTCGGGGCGAACCACGGGTACTTGGTTCTTTTAGAAAGTTAACACACTTAAAGGTCACAAAAGAAAAAAGCCTCGGTAAATCTCTATTGGATCAAAAACTTTCTCGTAAGGGTTATCGAGACACAGAGAGATGATCTGATGCTAGTTTTTTCAGCACCTTTGTAATCGATAACTTAATAAATCAAATTCTTGGAAGAATAAGACCCATCGAAGCATCGAGCATTGGCGTCTTTTTTGTTAAAAAGTTATTACACTGCGGACGTGTGTCCGTTGTAAACAAGCACTCTTGTTCATGATCAGATAGCGATCGAAACTTCTCAAAACACTAGAACAACTGGCAAGCATTTCTTTTTCGGTTTGTTGTGTAATTTGATTCTTCTTCTGTCATATGGTCTTCTTGCGTAATGAATTGTTCAAAATGCTTCTCAATTCTCTGCCCTAAGACCGCACCGATTGCAAAATCACTTGCATCGTACATGATTTCAAAAGGTTGGTCCAATTCTGATCAATAAATTGAGCTTCGGTTAACTTCTCTTTTCAAGTGTTTGAAAGGATAGAATGAATCTTCCTATCTCTTCCGAAAAAATGAAAGGATGTTCTATCTCTAAGTGATGGGTCAATGGTCGAGAGATTTTTGGAAAAGTCTTTGATAAATTTCGATAGAATCCAGCATGCCCGAGAAAACTTCGAATTCCTTTGACTGTTGTTGGGTGAGGAAGTTTAGAAATTACATCAACTTTAGCCTTATCGACTTCAATTCTTTTTCTAGAGATCTTATTCCTAAAACAATGCCTTCTTATAACCAGTAAATGGCTCTTTTCCGTTTCTTCTCCAATATTTAATATAATATGGGTGATTCACACCTTTTAAGCATTCTATCTAAATTGGCAAGACATAAGGAAAAAGAATCTTCAAAAACTGAAAAATCGTCCATAAAAACTTCCATCTTTTTTTCTATCATGTCGTGAAAAATAGCCATCATGCAACGTTGAAAAGTTCCGGGAGCATTGCACAAACCGAATGGCATACGACGGTACGCGAAAGTTCCGTATGGGCATGTGAAAGTAGTTTTTTACGTATGATCTTAAGATCAAAAGGGATTTGAAACATACCAGAATAAAAACCATCTAAAGAAAACAAATAAAAATTCGTTGCCGGCTAATCGCTCTAACATTTGGTCCATGAATGGTAACGGAAAATGGTCTTTACAAGTTGCTTCGTTCAACTTTCGATAGTCGATGCAAACTCTCCATCCCGTGACTAATCTTGTAGGCACCAATTCATTTTCTTCGTTCGTGACAACGGTCATACCACCTTTTTAGGAACACAATGGACCGGACTAACCTATGGACTATCCGATATCCGGATAATCAATGCATGCTCAAGAAAGTTTTTTCTACTTCTTTCTTGATGACGTCGTGGATTTTAGGGTTAACCCTCCTTTGATGTTGGACTGAAGGTTCGTAATCATCTTCTAAAAGGATTTTGTGAGAGCAAAACTCTGGATCTATGCCTCGGATATCAGAAAGTTTCCAAGCAATTGCTTGTTTTCGGTTTTTCAAAACGTTAATGAGTGAGGTCTTTTCATCTTGGCTCAAATCTTTTGAAATTATAACTGGAAGCTTGTTATTTTCCTCTAAAAACGCATACTCGAGATGCGGAGGTAACTCTTTAAGTTCGACTTCTGGAATTTCAACTTTGGTCATCAAATAGCATATTCCATGAGTGAAGACTTCTGTGGTACAACAACCTTTAAGATCTTTTTGAATTTCAGGTAATAATCTTCTTGGTTTTTGGGTAGGTAATGGATCATTATTGGGGGAAGAAAAAAAAAAAGGTGGGGGGCCCCCCCTCCCCTCGAGAATAAATGTCCACCCTCGGATCATATAGCGTAGCATGCGAATTCCGTTTGAAATTTGTCTCACATCGTGATTGCTATAAAAGCAATCGCTTTCCTCAAATGAAGCAGAAGAAAATCCTTCATCAAAAGCGAGTAAGGCGTGGAGATGAAATATGGAAACAATCGGATCGTAAGTACGAGAAGGATCGTTGTAAGCAATGAATCGTAAAATCCAAGAACTCTTCTTGTGAGTACTCTTCACAGTGACATCAGTATTAATTCAACCTTCTTTACGATAGAAATTGTTGTATGAAATGGAAGGTGCATCGCCACATTAAGGGTTAACGATTTATCATCACTCCTAAGATTAATTCTTCCTTCGTAAACATCGATTAAAGCAAGACCGTCCTAAGAAAGGGTCTCCCTAGTATTAACGGTACTCGAGGAACGGCCTATAAAATCAAGCACATACAAAAACGGCGCGAAAAGTAAAACTATCCCTACATTTGACAAAAACATTTTTAGCTACACCGGTTAGTTTGGAAATGTACGGTCCGGCAATTCCTAATACCCATTTTTTTTTTATTTTAGGAGGCCCGGGAGTTGAATCTATTTCCCCAAATGGATAAAGGCAGAGATTGATACTGGCACCTAAACGGCAAGGCTAAGTAACTATCGAACTCCGAAAAATCAACATGAATGAGAAATCGACCCGGGGTCTCCTAGCTTTCTGAACAGCTTTTTTAGGATCAACCGCACTACGCAAATTTTCATTCAACGGTGTTTTGGTTAACTCAACAACGTGATCTTTGTTATTTTAGCATTATTTTTAAACAACGGAACAAACTTTGGCGTATAATAGAGCATAGCCACGCAACTTACTCATAAAAAAGGGGGTGTAGATTACGAGATTCCATAGAACTTTGAAGCTATGGCGGAGGATATCATCCCTTTCATGAATCTTTTGTTTGTTGAATCGTGAACGGGTAAGCACAATTTAGGTTTGGCTTTTGAACTAAAGAAGTTTTCTTCGATTGTTCTTTGTCTTTGGTTTGTTCCGGACCAATAGAGGTGGTTGTCTTCAGTGCCGTAGCTCCGTATCCATTGTCACCTCACCCAACTCTCATGTCTCATTAACACTTTGTGTCACCATCATCACCCTCAACTGACCATCCCGCGAAAAAACCTCTCCATTGAGTAGCTTCTACAACAAAGATTCCTTCCTTTTCCACCACCGCGGTGGAATCGGGATGTCCATCGTATGAAAACCACTACGAGTGGGGTAATTGCCTTGGCGTTCATTTCTTGGGTTTTTGGAATTGTATTGCAGGAAAGAACTTGAACTTGAAGGTTTGATTTGTAATGGCCTAAATCATCAAACTTGGTGCAAAACATGTTAACAAACTTAACCATTTGTCATTTGATTTTGGCAATCCTTGATTTATGATTATGCGCACATTCTTTAATATTGCATATCGTTTTGCCCCTTTTGACGAAGCTTTTCAAAATCCGTTTTCCAAAACACTATTTGTTTAAGTTGGTAAGTAAAACTTGATTGATTGGAGTTGATATGAGGAGCTTGATAAATTTGATTTTGGTTGTTTTGACTGTTTTGGATTAAAGTTTCCTGCCACGGTTTTGGTTTGGAGTTTTAGAATTGGTTCCTTGTACGGTTTTTGTTGTTTTTGGACATTCGGTTGATTGAAACCCTGGTGGATTTTCATTTGACTTGCCAAATTGGTAAGGTTGTTTCTTTGGAGAAAATTTCCAACGGCGCGTTTGTTAAAATTGTTGGATGATTGGCCATGAAAGACGAAAATCGTTTCACCACCTCGATTTAACGTGACCAATGGTTAAAATTGTGATTCATCCATAAGTACACATACTTCCTCCAACTTCTTTAGACTGGTGCAGGAGTAGAAACGACTAAAGCTTTCCATTTGATTCATCATTTGGTTCATCTTGATAGTCTCTTATCCTCGAGAGAAGCCGGCTATTTGTTGCACTTATCGAAAGAATTATAGAAGGTGAAAAAAAAAAGAATTAGAAAGAGGGAGCATCCGTACTCACTCTTGAATACACTAACACTAGCTCCTGAGTAAGCGAACTTTTGACTTGCTTTCACTAATCCTAAACCTACTTGAGGCGTCCTGTCTTAAGAGAATTCCACCTCGACGGAATCTAAGGCATCTTATCGTTGGAATTCAAAGAATTGTAAAAAGATATCAAGTTGTGTAGTTCTGAAAAGCCATCGGTGAGACATGACGAAGGAGTCCTTTAAAACATTCCCTATGCTTTGTTAAAGTTCATTGGGTTCTTGAAGAAATTGGGTGATTATGTTTTTTGGAGATATGTTGATTTGCGACGGTGGGAAAAATTGGTTATAAATTTTTAAAAACAAGGTCCGTCCCATGTGAGAATTGATCTAGGAGTTCCATTCTAACCAATCTCGGGCTTCATCGACCGTCTAAGAAAAGGGAAAAGCAAAAGCTTTACCAAGAGTTCGGAACTTCTGGATGTCTAAAAACATTGAAGTGACCTTGTTAAAAAAATCGAAAGGTGATTGTGAGGGTCTGTCTACCCGTAAACTTATTACTGTGGCACAAGATTGGATTAAAGGTTGTTTGAGCTCGGAAATTGTTAGCAATTGAAACGTGGAACAACTAAAGCATCTTCATACCCTTCGAATGGTGCTTCTTAACATTTGGGCATCGTTCGATTGTCAGACCATTTGATGAAAACAAACTTTTATGTCAACAATTAGGATCTTATAAATTAAAAATTTTCAACAACCGGAAGAGTTTGTTGGTTGACCGACATGTCTTCTAAATTGCGAACGAGTGCGCATAGAAAAGGAAAAATAAAAATCAAGAAAGCAAAACTTTAATACACTAATTTTTTTTTTTGTTTTTTGTACAATAATTTTAACGGTTACCAACGAAAGAGACTTAAACCAAATAATCAACTACTTCACGGTCGCACTCGAAAATTGCTATTTCAAAGTGAGCCATACTTCGTAGAGACTCAAATGGGCAAGTGTTAAATCATTGATTACGATTGGGAAACAATGCAAGTTCACCGAAAATTGAAATGATAATATCTCAATAGAAGATATTATATGTTGGTGTTCGATTACCAACATTGTTTATTTTATTTCTTTTTTTTAAAAAGGACAATTTTTTTATATTTTTGATTTTATTTTTATCTTTTACTTATACTAAAAAGAAAAGGAAAATATTTTTTTTTACTTTTTTATATTTTATAATTTTTTTTTGGATTTTTGAATTATAAAACAAAAAATGAAACTTTCAAGAGTGAAAGGATCTTCAAACCAAATTCAAAAAACACAAAACAGAAGCATCTTAAATACTAGTTCCCCCCGGCAACCGCTACCAAAACTATTGCATTTATTATACCTAAAATATATTAATAATAATACTTTTCATAAATAGTAATTAAGAAAATTAACCAAGTTACCCTTGATAAAATATCACTCTCCAAACTAATATATATAATATAATAATAATAATACGATAATATTAAACCGGGTAAGTATGATCACCCGGGTCGTTATCCCCAACGACTAGTGAAATTGAAACCTCGTTTTGAACTTGGATTTTGATTTGAATGAAGCAAAGATAATTTTGATATTCTAAATCTACTAAATAAAAATCGACAATTAAAAAAAAACAATTTAAGCAATTTAAACAAATTCGGAAAACAAATAAAACGCGATAAATAAGCAATCCCACTAATTTTAACCCCTAAAAATGTAAACTAAATTTATAAACCTAAGATAGGATAAAAGAAAATTTTAGAAAAAGAAATTATTATTTTTGGCTTTTTAGATCAAAAGATATGATTTTTCTAAAATTTAAAACTAATAAAAAATAATAAAACTATTAAAAATAAAGTACTAAAATTTTATAAAAATTATACTAGATAAAGAAAGTGCGCAGAAATTTTCTAAAAATAAAAGCCCTAATTTTTACCTTTTAATTAAAATCTAATTAAACTAATTGAAATTAAACCCTAATTATTAATTAAAAAATATAAAACTAATTAAAAACTAACTTAGGGACTAACGGTGCAAAAAAAGGGAAAAAGATTAACCTAGCTAAAGTAACTAACGGGCAAGGACTAACTAAGACACAAATAAAATTTGAAAGTTACACAAACAGTCCCTGAGGCCCAACCCGATTACAACTAAAGTCCAATGATAAGCTCAAATTTTAAAAGTGCTTATCACTAAAAACTTGAAAGAGCAAAGTTGTAAAGGAAGCTAGTGGGAACGAAATTAATAAAAGCTACTTGGGCAGAAAACACAAATAAGCTCAATAAGAGCTTATTTCTAAACTGACCTCAGAAAGAGGGGCTTAACCTTTGGTTTTAGAAAATAAGCTATAAAGAACTCAAAATTAGTTCAAAATGAAAAAGGAAAGAAGTTCTATTTAGCTTATGATGAGCTTAATCTATAAATGCAGAGAAAACTAAGCTAGAAGTACTTTTAAACTAATGAAATTAAGCATGGAACAAGCAAACTCAGGAAATAAGCAACTAACTCAAATTCCAAATAAGCTAAAAACTTTTAAAAAGCTAAACTAGACTCTAAAACTTATAGAACTTATCTTTATAGTTAGTACTGGTGCACTTTGCACAATTGCAAACCAAGAGTGCAGGTTTCCTAAGGGAAATCCTGCCCTAAGACACGCTCTAATAGAGTGTTTAAATGCTATGCAAGCAAAATCTAAGCCTTGGAAGGCTTAGATCAAAATTTGCCAAGTTAAATTTAGAGAAAGTTTCCCCTGGTGCTAGAACAAAGATAATAAGCCATAACTTTTTCCAATTTTACAATCTAAATTATAAAAACTCTATGAAAACTAAACTTAAATGAAAACTCAGCTGACTTAAGTAAATTGCACAAGTCTCTTTGACTTTTTGAGGTCAAACACACTTAAACCAAACACTCCTTAATGTGATTGACAGATTTTAAGAAACTTATGAAATGCAAATCTTATTAATAAGCATTAACTACCAGATAAGAATTAGCTTAAATCTAACCTAACAAACATGAATCAACAACTATATTAAGCTATAATCTAGGATTAAGCTATTTTACTATATTTTTGGTTTTTTAGAGGTTTTATGACAATTATATGAAAATCTAAGATCAAAACTATCAAAAGTTAAAACAGATGAATAACTAAGATTATAAAGCTATACTAAACACAAATAAGCACTAATAAGTAAAATATTAAGCAAATAAGCACTGATAAGCAATTAAGCTATAACAAATTTAAACTGAAATTAGAAAAGATGAAAAGGGAAACTTACTTGATCCTTTAGCTAAACAAAAGGACTCAATCAAGAGCAGCTACAAGCTCTAGCTTATTCATGTGAATAAGCTAGTTTAAGTCCTTGGGAGCTCATCCATTTTAAGCTCCCCTTCCAAAAGCTTATAAGTCCACATCCAAAGGTACTTAGAATTTAAACTAATTTTATAGATTTTAAATATGATTAAGACTGGTTAAACTCAAATCAAGAGCTTATAGACTCTCGAGAGCTTATTAGAGCTTATAAGGGCTTATTGAGATTTAGCTTAACTCTAAATAAGAAAAATGAGAGATTATGAATCAAAGAGATTTAAATGAGCTTATTAGCTTATTGAGATAATTTTGGCTTATTAAGAGAGCTTTTGAGTAAAAAGAAAAGAGAGCTTATAAATGACTTAAACTAAATTTCATTAATGAAAGTTACTGATTACATTACTTGAAAAGGAGATTACAAAACATTTTAAGGAAAATTACATTTAAGAAAAATACGAAATTTAAGCTAGACTAAAAATTACTAAAAACCTAGATATCGTGTGTGTGAGAAGTGAGGCCTATTTATAGGTCCTGAAAGAAGCTTCTAGGATCTCTTGCCCTGCTCTCCAATCTTTCAATCTCAACCAATCATTTCTTCAATCATCCAAGCATCAATTGTGGCCGTTTGATCAAACTGTGGACACCTGAAGATTGCCAGCGTGTCATTCCATTGATGTGACGTTTGTGCTTCTTTTGTGAGTGTTTTAGCACAAAAACCCACTTAAATTTGTGCTTTCACCATTGTTGACGTGGCCTTTGATTGGGAGAGGGCTAATGACTCTCTTGATTTGACCTTAATGACCCTGCCATTGTACTTGAGCTTCCTTGAATTGACTAATGCACCCTTTAATTTTGATTTGCCCTTTGTTTTACCATGGGGGTTGAAAGGGGGACGATGGATGAATAGTAAAAGTGATTGGCGCCTAATTTTTGACAGTTAAAACTGTTGAACTTTGGCATTTTTACACTTTCAGTCCCTCTCTTTCTTTTCCCTTTTTCAAGTTATAAATAACTTTCGGGATTTTGCAAGATTGGTCCTTGGGGATTTTTTATTGACCATGATTGATTATCTTTGACTGAGGCTTGACATTTTTGGCTTCGGCTTTGATCCTTTGGCTTCTTTTTGTACTCTTCTGATTCTCGTGTCCGTGCTTGCCCGTTTTTGACTGTTTTCTTGTGATATTTTGACTTATCCGTACCTGCACACAAAACACAAATACAAGCATATTTTTGCTATTTTTGGTCTGTTTTGGGGTTAATTGGGTTATTTTAAGCATAAATGGATATGTGTATTCTATACTTATCAAAATTCCCCAAACTAAACGATTGTGTGTCCTCACGCAAATTCACATGCCTTATAACCAAATACCTCGAAAATTCCCCAAACTAAACCCTTGAAAAGTAGCAACGATCTTTGTTAACACCCGACTTTCCAATTTTTCAAAGATTTTTCTCTTTTTATGATTTATCTGATACTTAACTACCGAAACTTATTGTGTTTGACCAATGTATTGTTTTCATTACCTCATTGGTAACTTTAAGGATCATAGAACAAAAAGCACATTTAAGTGTCTAAAAGATAACTTTATTATCCCTGATTTTTCACTTTTCCCATGCTAAGCTTAAAAATAAGATCACTGCTAATTACGAAACTAAGATGCAAAGACTACTTAATAATAACAACTTGTAATTCCTCTTCCCAGACATAAATAATAAATTTAGATGTGTGTATGTTCAAATAACCTTAAACCTAAAATCCACAAATTTATAGATAGATGGAAGATTACCTACCAACTTACACATAGGGCCTTTTGGGCAAATATTAAATCACTTAGCAAGATCACATCTCAAAGCAAACAAAAACCTCCTAGACTTAGACATCGTTAGGTTCACAAAATTGTCCATAATGAATTTCTTTTCTTCTCTAGCGATCCCACCGTCATCGGGTAAGTGCTAAGGCTTTTGACACCCCATCCGGAGAATAACTCAACCGAAACGCATGAACTTCCGATGAAAAAGCTGTAGACTTTTGCAAACCTTAGTTCAAAAGAATCCCTTAGTTATAGATAAATGAAACTTTTAACTATTTATATTCTAACTTTGTACATTATTATTTATACACATTAATGAGGCTAGGAATGTACACTTTTCTTTTCAACGACACATCGGCCACGCCTTCCGACAGAGCTCGCGTACTTATTATGATACAATCCCTAAAATAACCCATCCTCACCCTTTCTTTCGATGTGTCACATCAGGAGCGAAACCGACAAATGCCTTGGTACTCTTATTGGCGATGATTCTGTATATTAATTATTAATACTAAGGATTTATAACTTGCATCCTTTTTATTTACCAACTATATATTGATATATTATTTTTTTTAATTACACTATTCATAACACCATACATGTTGGCAAATAGTGAAAAATTCCCGTTTAATGAAAACCAAAGTATAAACTTGAATTAAAATTCTTATTTACCAACGATATTGATAAATCTTTTTCTCTGAATATGTTGATTAGACTTTTAAGAGTAAAACTCTAATTTGTAGAAATTAAAGAGAACACGTATAATTAATCATTTTAAGAACTCCGGGGAAGAAAAACCACAAGTTATTCTCATAACCTATTAGACTTTCCAAATAAACTATAGTTTAAGCATCCTAATTTCGAAACCAAGCACTATCATCTCTTATTCATTGCAATTTAAAATTCTTTTAATAAATGATTGCAAACACTTAGTCCTATAGACAAATCCAACTCGGCATATTTAAAATCTACTTGAGATTAGCACAAGTTTTCATTTACTAATGATTTCAAGTTTAGCATGTTTAAAGTCTACATGAGACTAGCACAAACTATCATCATTAATTGTTAAGGGAGAAAGCTAGAACTCTACACGTACGATCGGGTCAAAAATTACTTTTTATTCTTACCATCGGAAAACCTACATTTTATGTCAAAAAAAATTTTTATTTATTTTTATTTTTTATATGACTAAAAATTTAAAATTTTTGCTATTTTTGTGGGAAACGGGTACGTGAGAACAAAACAATAAGCAAGTAACATCAAATCGATAGATTCCCTCCCCAAACTAAAACGAAACATTGTCCTCAATGTTTAAAGTCGGGTCTCTACGAAAATCTAAGCCGTTTATGAATTATGCAAAGATAAACGTTAATCGATAAGATGAAAGGATATGGATCTCCCCAAACTAATTTTACACAAAGGATGAGAAACTCGAGTAGACGGGAAAAATCAACCGGACACGAGAATCTTTAGAAATTGTTGGTGGAATCCTGCAAAAATCATAACAAACAAGCAACAAACAACGAGAAATCGGAACGAGTACAAGCCTCTCTCAACACAACACATTAGATAGAAAATAGAAAGAAAATAGAAAAGATAAGCATGGGGTGAACTCCCACGAAGCGGCTTGTTTTTGGTCACCGAGTCGCAAGCTCGACTCGATCCCTGAATTAATTCGTCCTTAGGGAGAGCAATACTTAGAACAAGAAACTATCTTTGAAAATGCCACCAGCTCTAGAAATGTGGATTATGCCGAGTGTCAAAGATGTCTACATACTCAGAAATGAGACAAATGAGGAAATGAAGGGTAAGATCTAGAAACAAGTGTGGGAAGGGTGGGTAACATACCGTCCCATGAAAATCATGAGAATTTAGAAACACCTTTAAAACTCTTAGATTATCAAAATACCCGCCTTCGATCGGTCAAAACATTTCTTAATATCCGAAGGTTCTGGTGGAGGTCGAGGAATTGACGGATCATCTTGATGGTCATGGTTAGGTGACTCATTAACTTCATCTTCGGAATCATCATCCTCAACACCAGGCGGAATTAAATCATCTGGAACAAGGAGAATATCGATCTCTTCTTGAGTGGGCTCACTATCCTCAACGGGGATAGGAGATATGGGAAGAGACTCGATAACTGAATTTTGATGAACATTTCCCCGAGAAGTTGAAATTCCATAAAGCACTGTTACAAGACTAAGATATTCCTCAAATTCACGATCATTCCTCGCAGGAAGTATTAAAGGTTCACCGGCGAACTCATGGTGAAGAGGATCACTCTTTGGAGAAAAAGTATTTGAATATTCATTCTGCTCTGGCTCATGATCGGAAATCATTTCGGAAGTGAGATTATCATCATCACTAAGTAGATTATCAAGAAAAGCTATGTCTCCTTCTGAATTGAAATATCCTTCCTCTAAGTTAGAAGATACTTCCATAGCTAGAAAATCATCGATCTCATCATTATTGTCTTCAGAAGCAAAACACTCAACCTTATAGGATAAAGGAGTGTTGAGTAAAACTGACTCATCGGAAACGTTGGAATTTTTTATCTCGACATTTTCTTGAAAATTCTCTTCATGCAAGTCCTTCTTAAGAGTTGAATCATCATTACCCGGTGGTAACGAATCAAGATGAGCAAGTTCGTCGGCGATCTTCTCAAAATTATCACTAGTCTTCACCGGAGAAGAACTAGGAGAAGGATCATCAGAATGAGTAGTGGTTCGGCAAACTTCTCAAAATTATCATGTCTTCACCGGGAAGACTAGAGAGGATATCAGATTGAGTAGTGGGTACTGCATTAATCGGATATTTTTGAAAAATCACCTTGCAGAATGGCATGAACACAATGTTTATTTTTGTTTTTTCTCTCGATTATCGCATAATCAAACACGTTCTTCCTTCTACTCTTAAAGTCAAAGTTTCTTGTATAAACGTTGAGAAGCTGTGCAGTGCGGAAGGAAAGTCTTCCCTAGAATAATAGGAATCTCGGGTCGAGTTCAAAATTAACCACCACAAAATCTGCAAGAAAAGTGAAACATCGATCTAATAAAAATCTCGGTTATGCCATCGGGTGAGTAATCGAACGAATGGCCGGATGTGTGTCATTCGAGTAGGGAGTCAATGCTTCAAGATTACGTATCTTGTAGATAGAGTGAGGGTAAAAGATTAATGCTAGCTCTGAATGGCATAAAGCGCTAGTCTATTGAGTTCTTGTAAGCACATGGGATAAGAAAATTTTCCGGTTCTTCGAGCTTCTCGGGACTTTGTTCATGATGATAGCGGGAAATTCAGCATGTACAGTTATGATGGAAGATCTCCTTGAGTTTCTCTTTGTTCCTTAGCAACGAGGCTTATCCATTTTGTTGAACTTCCGGCATTCGACATAGGAGCGTCTTTCATCTAAATCTCTAACGAAGTTGTTTGAACATCTTCAAAAAACCGGCTATTAGTGAGCACTTGGTTTATCGTTCTCTTCTAACTTCTCATCTCTCGGGGTTTGGATGTTTAGGATTATTCGATTAGGGATTTGAAGAATTAGGATCAAGATTAACGGTTTTCTTTGCTTTTGGTTTTGGAATTTCAATGAAAATTGAATCTTCTTCTCCCGGAGATGGGACATGTGCGGTATTTTCCAATTTTGGATTTTGCACTTTTTCTGTTGACGTCTCCGGGTTTTGTTCGGGTTCTTTTTGAGGAATTGAAATAACGGGTGTAGGAGGAACAAAAGGAATCGAAGGTTCTTCCAAAGTCTTACCGCTTCTTGTGGTGATAGCATTAATTTGCTGACGAGGGTTAGTCACGGTTTGACTTGGAAGAGTACCCGTATTTGAAGTAGAGGCTGGATTTTTGAAATTATCACAAAGACTTGTCAACTTGTAACATTAGCCATTTGATTTTGCAAATTTTGACCTTGATTCTGAACATTTTTCAACACCGCATCATTTGCCTTGACGTAGTTTTCAAAATCACTTTTCGCAACACCTTGGATTTGGGGCATAGGAGTTTGATATGTTGGTGGTTGATTGGTTGGTGGTTGAAAAACTTGATTTTGGTTGTTTTGACGGTTTTGATTAAAATTTCCTCCACGGTTTTGGTTTGAATTGAAATTGTTTCCTTGGTAACGGTTTTGGTTGTTTTGAACATTTGGTTGGTTGAAACCGGTGGTTCATTTTTTTTTTTTTTCGTCTTGCAAATTGGAAGGTTGGTTTCTTTGAAGAAAATTACCAACGGCTGCGGTTTGTTGAAATTTGTGGATATTGTCATGAAAAACGAGAAAATCGTTTCCACCTCGAGTTAATGGACAATGATTAAAATGGTGATTTGATCCACATGTGACACATACTTCCTCAACTGCTTTGACGGGTGCAGGAGTAGTAACAACTAAAGCTTTCATTTATTCAACCTTCTTGTTCATCTTAATAGTCATCTTATCTCAAGAGAAGCGGCATTTGTTGCAAGATCGAAATAATTATTAAAGGTAAAAGAATTAGAACGAGGAGCATCCGTACTCACTTCTTGAATCATTAGATCGACTTTGAGTAACAGAACTTTTGACTTGTTTCAATAATCGCTATACCTCTGAGGCATTTTGTCTAAGAAATTGCCCCGGCGGCGAATCAAAGGCATCTTGATCGTTTGAATTCAAGAGTTGTAAAAAAGTATAGAGTTGGTGTAGTTCTGAGGGGGGGGAAAAAAAAAAAGCATGGTGGGACAATTGACAAGAGTCCTTTAAAAGTTCCCAATGCTTCGTTGATGGTTTCTGTTTGGTTCTTGGAAAAAATTGGTGATTTTGTTTCGAGGTAGTTGTTTTCGATGGTGGGATAAATTGGTTTATGAACTTTTGAAACAGGGTCGTCCCATGTGAGATTTGATCTAGGGGTTCTTGCTAACAATCTCGGGCTTCACGTAGAGAAAAAAAGAAAAAGCAAAAGCTTTAACGAAGTGTTTGGAACTTCGGGATGTCTAACGTGATGGACTTTGTTTGAAAATCGAGGTGATTGTGAGGGTTTGTCTACCGTAACTTATTACTTTGACAAGATATCTAGGTTGCTTAAGCTCGAAATTGTTAGCATTGATCGGTGGAACCAAACATATAGCATCTTCATAACCCTTCGGTGGTTGCTTGTAACATTTGGGACATGTTCGTTTGTCGGCATTGGAATCAACGTTTTTTTCATCAAATTGGTTCTTCTAATCAATAATTTTTCAACAAACCAAACGGGAGAAGTTTGTATGTTGTCGACGTCTTCGAGATTGCGAAGAGTGCGATAAAAGAAAAAACTAACAAGTAAAACGCAAAACTTTACTTAATATTTTCAATGAATTTTAACGGTTACACGAAAGAGACTTAAACCAAATAATCAACTACTTCACGGTAGCTCTTGAAAATTGCTTTTCAAGGTGAGCCGTACTTGGTAGTGACACAAATGGCAAGTGTTAAATCTTTGATTACGAATTGGGAACAATTGCAAGTTCACCGGAAATTGAAATGATAATATCTCAATAGAAGATATTATATGTTGGTGTTCGATTACCAACTTTGTTTATTTTTTTTTATTTTAAAGGACAATTTTTTATGTTTTTGATTTTTTTTTTATCTTTTACTTATACTAAAAAGAAAAGGAAAATATTTTTTACTTTTGAAAAAAAAAATGAAACTTTCGAGGACGAAAGGATCTTCAAACCAAATCAACAAACACAAAACTTAGGAATCGTAAACACTAATCCCCGGCAACGGCGCCAAAAACTGATTGCAGTTTTACATACATTTAAAATATATAACTATAATAATACTTAGATAAATTCCAACTAATCACCTTTAACCAAGGTGAAGAGTCAAAACTTACAAAAATAATATATAATATATATAAAATACGTATGTTTAACCGGGTAAGTATGATCACCCGGGTCGTTATCCCCAATGACTAGTGAAATTGAGACCACGTTTTAAGTTCGGATCCTGATTTGAATGAAGCAAAGATATATGATTTGGTTTCTAGAAATTAAAGCCCTAATTTCTCACTTTTTTATAAAAGTCTAATTAAACTAATTAAAAATTAAACCTAATTACTAGTTAAAAACTATTAAACTTAATTAAAACTTAACTAAGGACTAATGGTGCAAATACCTAACAAACTAACGGAGGGACAAATCTGAAAAGCAATTAAATTCGAAAAGTTACACTTTCTACCCTGAGAATCTATCCCGACAACAAACTAAGTCCAATAAGCATTCGAAATTTTAAAGAGCTTAAAATGAAAAACTCAAAGAAGCAAAGTTGTAAAGGAAGACAGGGGGAACAAGATTAATAAAGGCTACTTGGGCTGAAACTCACAAATAAGCTCTCAAAGAGCTTATCTTTAAGCTGTTACAGAAAGGAGGGCTTATCCCTTGGTTTTAGAAAATAAGCTATAGAAAACTCAAAACTAGATCAAAATGAAAAAGGAAAGAAGTTCTGAAAAGCTTATAATATGCTTAATCTATAAATGAAAAGAAACTAAAGCTTAAACTACTTTTATGCTACTGAAATTGATCATGAAATAAGCAAACTCAGGAAATAAGCAAAGTAACTCAAACTCCAAGTAAGCTAGAAAACTTAATAAGCTAAACTAGACTCTGAAACTTTAAAGGCTTATCAAACTATTTGTTATTCATCTAAATAAGCTATAAAATCTAGACTTAAAAGCTGAATTAAAAAATTTAGACTTTACTTAAGTTCCTACTGTTTTTGGAATTTTCAGGTTTTTATGACTTTTGACAGCTAAATTAAACTAAGTAAATAAGCTAGAAAACAAAATTTAAGACTTAAACTAAATTAAGCTATATGAAAACTTAAATCCTACTGAATTTTATAAGCTAAATCCTAAAATTACTGATCTAAATTAAGCTGAGAACACAGCAGTACTAACTGAGGTTAGTACTGCTAGTGTAAATATTCAGCAGTACTTTCAAGAGAAAGTACTGCTAGTGTAACTTGACTTTTGAAAACAAAAATAAGCAATGAAATAAGCTAAATAATGAAAACTAAAACTAAATTCATAATAAGCTATAGCTAAACTTAAAACTACTGAATTAGCTAAAATCTAAACTAACAGTATTAACTTGTGAAAGCAGTACTAACTTATGTTAGTATTGCTAGTGTAAAATTTGAGAGTGCACTAAACCAAACAGTCCTTTATCATTTTGACAGGATTGAGAAAAGCTTTTTAAGAGAAATCTAATGAACAATTACTGAATACCAGATAAAAACTAGCTTAAAACAAACTTAGCAATCATGATTAAACAACTGAAATAGTAAAATTCTAAGATCTTAACTAATTAAACTAATATTTTTGGATTTTATAAGTTTTTATGACAGAAATGAGTAACTAATGACCTATAACTACTTAAGCAAAAACAGATGAAGACATATAACTAATAAGCACTAGAAGAGATATTTAAACATTAATAAGCAAAAAGAATAAGCAAATAAGCAATATTAAGTATAATAGCTAAAATTAAACAATTAAAACTGAAATTGAAGAAGAATGAAAAGAGAAACTTACTTTAACCTTTAGCTAAACAAAAGGTACCAATTAAGGCAGCTACAAGCTCCTTAGCTTATTAATAAGCTAAGGTATAAGTCCTTGGGATATATTCCAAAGTAAGATCCCCTTCCAAAAGCTTAGATCCAATGAGATCCATGTAAGTTTAAACTAATTTAAGGTTTAGATAAGATTAATACTGAATTCAAACAGCTCTATTTCAGCTTATAGACTGAAAGAGCTTTAAATGAGCTTATTAGCTTATTGAGACAATATGACTTATAAAGAGAGCTTATGACTTAAAATGAGAGCTTAGAAAACGAGATTTAAAACACTAAAGACTGAATTTCATTAATTAAAGAAGCCTGAATTACATTACTAGAAAAGGAGATTACAAAAACATTTAAGTAAAATTACGAAATTAAGCTAAAATTTACTAAAAAGCAAGATAAAAAGAAGACTAAAAACTAGATAAAAAAACGTAAAAGCTAGATGGTGTGTGTGTGAGAAGTGAGGCCTATTTATAGTGTCCAGCTGAAGCTTCTAGGCCCTTTTGCCTTGCTCTCCAAACTTTCAATCCTGGCCAATCATTTCTTCAATCATTTGATCATCAATTGTAGCCGTTGGATTAATTTGTGGACACCTGAGGATTGCCAGGCTGGCATTCTTTGATGTGATGTTTGTGTTAGTTTTGTGAGTGAGTTTA
>BQNB010052666.1:0-40381 GCA_026074375.1 Tanacetum coccineum
CACCGACAACAAGCGGAGATTAACCTTCATCATGCAGCAACATCAACAACAAGAGCGAAAGCTAAGCATAGTTTTTTTTTGCAGCAGCCGGCTTCCAATGGCCTGTGGTGGTACATTCCGCAGCTGACGGAGGTGATGCAAGTTGGGTTTTATGCAGAACTGAAAAATGAAAAGAATGACGTTGACCGCGTCATAGAAAGTAATGGCTAAAACAATATGCCGGTAAAGTTTTAGCCGAAAACTGATTTTTTTATAAGGGATAAAGGGTGGCGGCTAGGATTTAACGGGGTGGCTTATGGGAGGCGGCTCAACATAGTCACTTACATATAAGGATCAGACCCACGCCAATAAATATCAAATGATGAATACCCCGTGAGTTTTATGTTTTATTGATCAACTATTTATAATGTAGATAACCCAAAAATACTAATGAACCCTAAGCCCACAAACGAGGTTTGATCTTACTAAATATCCTCTAATATAAACATCTTGTGACTTGTGTGTTCGGAACTAATGTTATTACAAAGAAATCTAAGTTTTAGAAATGAAACAATTTTTTTATTGTCAATAATATTACTAAGAACATAGGAAGAAGCTACGAAAGAAAATTACAAAGTTGAGGACGTAGTAAAGAATTTGATGTTGATTCGCATGCCATGTTACAGTAAACAATTTGATTCGCATGGCGTGGCATATCTCTTCGGTTGATTCGCATGAGTTGATGTTGTTGAGTAAGGGACGGACCATAGGGGCTTCTCAGGATTGTCCATGTACGAGTGGCAGAGCCAGAAAACATGATCACAGAGGGCATCAAGCGATTAAATACATGTCAGCAAAACGCCAAATTTTAGCGTATTGTGAAAGAAATTGGGTCGGGTCTACTATGGTGCGATTAACACTAGCTAAAAGTTAAGGTGTCAATAAAATAAAAACTAATCGGTATTTCTAATAGTTTATTTAGAAATAAACTCACCTAGACTCTATAATATATGTTTACGGATCAAATATATAAATTTAAGTAAAAGTTTAAATCACTTTAAAATACCAAGTAGAGTAAAACTTGGCCTAAAGTGGTCGTGGTTTAAAGAATAACGTAATTACAAGAAATGTGATTATCTGTTGAGTTTAGCCTTTATTTTAGCATAAGTTCAGGGTAGTCAAGTGTTAAGTTCGTTATTAGTCAAATAAAGGGCCGTGGGTTAACTTGTGTCTCAATCCCAACCCATGTGTTTTAGGGTTTGTTCTCCCCCACGAGAGCAAAACGACAAAACAGACTCGAATGGAAAAGCAAGGAAAAGACAAAGATCAAAAGTCCAAGCCCAAGCCAAAAAGTCAACCCAAGTCAACCCCGAAGCCAAAAGTCAAGAAATATAAGTTTAGGGACTAGACATGTAAATCCCTAAACTTGTATTTATAAAAGAAATTAAGAGGAAAAGAAGAGAAGGTGCAAACTGCCAATATCTCAAAGTTTTATATTACAAAGGGGCAAAACTTCAGTCTCTTAAGTAAAACCACCAAGACGGTACTGTAAAGGTCACGATAACCCTTGGGGGGTTGTTTTGCCAAATCCCAAAACCCTTTAACCCACAAGGACCAACCTTGCAACACCCCTTATAACCTTAAGGGGCCATTTTTGCCAAATGGGTAAACTTGTGCCCTGTCCCCCCCAACTATAAAACATGTTTTTTCACAGCCAATTTGAATCCCAAAAACCCAGGGACCAACTCACTGGTAAAGCTCCCTTCTTTTACCCTGCAACCCAAACCACCCCATGGATAAACCTTTCCCCCCTCCTCTACTAAACCCCTAATCCTATTTGGCAATCTCACAATTCTCCATAACTAAACCAATGGCTCGGATCAAAGGTTTGGGAACCAAGAAAGATTGAAGGCCAGGATTGTTTTTCTCTTTGCACTCACAAACAAACACAATACACTACTTGTGTCTAACAAAGAAGCTCAAAGGTCAAGAAGACAAAAAACAAGACTAGTCGTCTTTTATCTATTTAAGTGAAAATGTAAAGCCATTAGACCAGGAGTTTAGTTTGACAGTTTAGTTTTATAGTGTAGTAGATAGTTTTTTAGAGTTTATTTAATGTTTTTCTTGTATTTTCTAAATTCGTGTACTGTTCAAGCAAATAAGTTTTAAAATCCTTTCAAGTTTCTTTTAATTATTGTTACTAACTTGTACACTCCTTATTCATTTAAAAAAGCAAGTTCACTGTGTTTGTGTTTTAAATTTCAAGCAATAAGCCATTTTTTTGCAATAACTTGTAATAAGGCTGTTTTTAGCTTATTACATTCTCTTAATCTCAAAAGTTTACAAAACTTGTTAAAAGTTTTTATATACCTGCTTGTTCATTAGGTTCAATATCTTCCCATTTGCATTCAGTTCATTCAAATTTTGGAAGCTCTGAGGTAATACAGCCTAATAAAATCTATTGAGCTTAAAAGCTCAAGTATAGAGGCTAGGGAGCCATATAGTTACCTTGATATGAGGTCACTCACTTCAGAAAAAGTGACCTATACTTCTAGCTACAAAAGTTAAGTTTCAACTCTTACAATTCAATTAGTATAGAAATTTTGGCTTAATTAGATTTGCTTATTGATTTTCATGGTTTTTATGTATGCATAATCATTTTTATTAGTTGCCTTTTGCATTTTTGAGTTTTCATTTTCTTTATTTTTTGTTGAAGTTTTCATTTCCAAATTCTGTCATTTATGTTAGTAGGATCGGAGAGAAACTAGGCTTATTCTACTTAATAAGCGGTAATTTTTAGTTTTAAATAGCTTGAGTTAGGTTAGAATAAAGTATGAGTAGCTAGAAGGTTTAGCTGTTTTAGTATTAAAATAGATTTGAGTTCATTTAGATTTGACATTTAGACTTAAGGGGTGTATGGGTTAACATGGAAAACGGTCAAAAATGCTTTTGTGTATGGTTAGGTAGTCAAAGTAGTTTTTAGTCTTTAAGTTTTAAGCTTATATAAAAACTGTTTTAAAAAGTTTTCAAGCTTTAAAATTGATTTCCAAAAGTTTTCTATACCATCTTTTAACTGTGAGATTTTTAAAAACCACCAACAATTTGCTTATATAGTTAAGCTACTGGATTTTAAGTTGAGGTTCAAAAAGTGTGGGTTTTGTGTGTCTTAAACAAACTGTCACAAACCCTTGGTCTTTTGACTTTGTTGAGTCAAAAACCACTAAGTCTTTTTTTTAAGTAGCAGTTTTAAAAAAACAAAAGCCCTTTTTCATTCAACAAAATTCACAAGTTAAACAAGTTTAGAATGTCCAAAATTGTGCCAATTCACAATGCTAGGGGCACTCAAGCTGTTTAAGCCTTAATTTTTCAAATTTTTATCTTATTGAACTCTTATAAAATCTGTCAAATAAGCCCCTAGATTATTAGCTTGTATCTCCCCTGGTGCAAAAGGGGAATTTTAAGCCCTTTTTCTTAGCTTAAAGAGTACTTAAGCCCAATTTTGGCTTATTTTGAGAGCCCATAAGCTCCTTAATAAGCCCTCTAAGTTTCAGTCCTTAAGAAGCCCCTTAGATAGCTTATTTTTAAGCCCCAACTTGCCTTTTGACTGTTTTAGCTTAGTGTTAGTGTAGGGATTGCTTATTTTTGTTCTTGGCTTATTCAGCTTATCCCATTAGCTCATTTGTACTCCTAGTTGCTTATTAGGTATGTTAATAAGCCTTAAACAGCTTATTGCCCTTGTCCTTGGCTTATTAAGCTCTTTATAAGCTCACATTTCCACCAACAGTACTAACTCCCTTAGTTAAGTACTGGCTGTGGGTTTAGAGCCAAACTCTTTGGCTTATTGAGCTTATCCTAAGTACTTATTCTTGATCATGGCATACTTTGATATGTGAAGTTAGTTGTGTAGACCTTATTTGCTAGCTTTCTTTGCCACTTGTTAACAATAAGCCTCTTGGCCCCCTTAAAACTTAGTTTAAGCATTCTTCATTTTAAACTTAATTTTAAGCTTATTAAAGCTTTTTACAAAAGTGTTAGTTGACGAAGTTGTTAAGCCCCACGAGCTTTAACAACTTTGCTTACAAGTTTTCGAAAAAAAAGAGGGAAAACAAGGGGTTTTTACCCGGTGAGCCAGACTCGAAACCCAGTTACCCCTCGATACATTCGCCCCTTATAACACACAACACATACCAGCTGCTCCCATGGGTCTTTTTCGTTTAAAGACTCAAGGGCATAGATACTTAAAGTCATTTTGGGGCATTTAATCTTTAAAACTTCCAACAGCTTATTTAGGCTTATTTTATCAGCCAATTTTTAGCTTTTTATTTTTCAGTAGGCTTAATTATAGTGTAAATATTTTAGAAAAATTTTTCAAATATTTTTCAAAATCATTTTAGTATATTTTACAATTTATTTAGTTTAAAGTTTAAAAAATTCAAAAAACATACAAAAATTATCAAAAAAAAATAAATTATCTTTTTAAGGAAAACTATAATTAGTCATAAAGTTTTTGTAGGAAAACTATAAAACTATTTCGTAGGGTCAATTTTACAACATTTTTGATTTTTTAAAGAGCGTCCCGGCGCGGTTTTTTTGTCTTGACTCTGTTTTGGGTCCAAAACTAACTCCGTTTTCAGTCCTATCATTTTCATTGCTTCTTATATGTTCCCTAGCTAGTTTAGAAGTGAAAATTTCTTCGTAGGGATAATGTATTGAAGAATTTAGGTTTTTTCCCCCTTAGTACGGGAATCTGCTCTCGTTTTCTAGCTTAATTTCGTAATTTTTAGGTTTTTCTTAAACGTTTTGGTTTATTATTGCTTAATTTAACTTCCTGCACTCTCAAATCATTTCTCTCCTTCCAACTCAAATCTTCCGACTGTATCGATTTTCCAGTACAGCCTCGTTGGGGATAAACAAACGAAAAAAAAAGAAAAAAAAAAATGATAAAAAACGACCCGGGAACACTCTATACTACTTCTCGGTATCATTGATTCTGCTTTCTAGACTATTCTTACTATATATATTTTATATTTTATTATATATTATATATATTTTAAGGTGTAGTTTGTACGGATCAGTGATTAATCTTTGATTTTAGTCTTTATTTTAGCATAAGTCCAGGGTAGTCAAGTGTTAAGTTTGTTACTACGTATTAGTCAAATAAAGGGTCGTGGGTTAACTTGTGTTCTCAAGCCAACCCAGGTGGTTTTTAGGGTTTGTGATTCTCCCCTTATCTCTAAAAAGGGAGTGAGGGGGAGGGATCTTATCACATCATTCTTTTCAATACTAATCATTTGATTAAGGTTTATTATCTTGTGTTGTTTTCTTTCTTTTCTGTCAATCTATATTTTCTACTAGGGGTGTGTTTTTTATTCGACATTGAGGTGATCCGTTCTAGTATCGAGGTTGTAGGCTATCAAAACCTACAAGTGGTATCAGAGCCTTGGTTCGAAGGTTTTTCGATACTAGGTTCGAAGTCGTTAAAGGTTGTTACTGTTTCGGTTTGTGAACAGTAACGAAAGCAGCACGGAGATCGACTAAAAAGGGTTGCTTTGTTTTTTGTTTTCTTGTCGACGTCAGACGAAGAAGAAGACACAGCTTCATTACTTCAAAAAGGATAAAGAGTATATTCTTTTACACTTTTTGGAGGAGTAATACGTGGACCTGTTATTAAAAGAAGTAAGTGGACACAACTTTATTACTTCAAAAGGATAAAGTAGTTTTTTTTATTTGATTAGTTTTAAATTCTTATCAAGTACAAGATTTAAGATTTGTAATTAAATAAAAAGATTATCACTTTGTAAGTTTTTAGCACAAGGGACTTTGTTGTTTTGTGATTGTGAGGGTTTATCACAAGGTTTAGCAAATCAACGAAGGGATTAAAGAATGACGGGAGCCAAGTTTGACATCAAGAAATTTGATGGAATTGGTAATTTTGGGTTATAAAGGATCAAGATTCGTGCTTTATTAATCCAACATGGATGTGAAGCGGCTCTAGAGGTTTTACCCGAGGATATGGAAGCTCAAGCGAAAACTGAGCTAAACAAGAAAGCTCACAGTGCCGTGATTTTGTGTTTAGGTAACAAGGTTTTGAGAGAGATTACTGGGGAGACGACTGCAGTGGGGGTTTAGTCAAAGCTTGAGACTTTGTATATGACAAAGTCATTGGCCAACAAGTTGTACCTGAAGAAGAAGTTGTATACATTATGTATGCCGCTAGACGGAAAGATTCCGAGATATAGATAAGAACAACAAAACGTTCTTGATTTAGCAAATAATGAGGTAAAATTAGAGATTAAGAAATCTTGCTTTATCATTTACTCACTTCTTTACCAGCATCAAATGAAACACTTTGAGATATCTTGCTCAATGGACAGGGATGGCTTTGACATTGGATGACGTAGGTATGCCAACACTAAATTCAAAGGAAATCAAAGAAAGGTCTAAGGCGAAGGGTGATGGTGAAGGGTTATATGTGAGGGGAAGAACTGATCGTAGGGATTCACGTCAGTCAAGGGGAAAGTCAAGATCAAATTCGAGGTAGAAGACTCAAGTGCTATATTTACCAATCTGAGGATCACTTGAAGAGAAACTGTCCGAAGAATAATCACAAGAAGTCAACAGTTAGCAAGAAAAGATGAGCAACCAAGCTCTAGTGGTTCGACATATGACGATTCTGAGGTGATGATGGTGATGAGCGCACAGGCTCTGCTAGATTGGATCATGGATTCAGGATGTTCATACCACATGACACCCAGGTTAGATATACTTTTTTGATTTACTGGAATGCGATGGGGGCAGTGTACATTTGGCGACAACATGGAGTGTAAGATCAGAGTAATTGCAAGTGAGGAACAATTGAAATATGGTCAAGTTTTATTTACACAATGTCAGGTATATTCCTGAATTGAAAAGAAACTTGATATCGCTTGGAACTCTTAAAAAAGAGGGATATACCGTAAAAATGCAGTCGGGCAAAGTCAAGGTGATTAATGGTTTCTAGGTTATTTTATCTGGAATAAGAAGGGATAATTACGTATACATATTTGGATGGCCATGCCATTGCAGGTGAGCATAATTGTAAGAGATAAAGAAAAAGAATAGTTCTTGCACAGGTTTGGCACAAATGACTGGGATATATCAGCGAGGCAGGACTACATGGTGCTGGAAAAACAAGTGTTTTTGGCAAGAAAAGTCTAGATTAAGCTCATTTTGTGAAATTGGTCTGGGAAATCCTACATCGAGTCAGTTTCGGTGTTATGAAGAGAACACTACACAGGGAGTATAGACGTATGTCATTCAGATATATGGGGTCCGTCTCAGAGGAATGCATTGGGAGGTAAAGAGGAATTCCTTATCTTATATATTAAGATTATTCCAGGAGGGTATGGGTATATATCCTCAGTACAAACACGAAGCATTTAGAAAGTCAAAGAGTGTAAGCAGTATAGTATAGAATTAGACTTGGAGATGGTTAAGAACTGAAAACAATAATGGTCTTAAGTTTCTATAACCGTGGAGTTTGAGCATCATTCATTGAGAAGGGATTTCTATACATTGATAAATGACGGGACGCCGAAACAGAATAGGGTAGCAGAACCGTATTGAACAAAACTCACATGGATAAGTAAAGCAATTTAATAAATTTTTTTCACCTAGAAATTGCCCAAAACCGTTGGGCAGAAGCGACAAGAACGGCCGCATAATTATCAAAGACACCATCGAGAGCGATTGAGAAAAACACACCTATGGAGATGTGGTCGGACATCCAAGTTGATTATGGGATGTTGAGGATATTCGGCTGTGTACGCATATACCACACGAGAAACAATGTAATCTCGAGCCGATAGCGGTAAAATGCGTTCTTGTTGGGGTATCTCGAGGGCTTTGTAAAGGGTGTACAGCCTATATAGGGCTTTTATGAATGAATCACCTAACAATAGTCACTACAGGAACATGGTCATTAATGAAAGTGTCATGTACAAAGACCGACGTTGAAGATTCTGGTGCAGGTGATAAGTTGTGTTGAGGAATTACAAGTTCATTTAGAACGCAAAGGGTGTTAAATAATCATACGCCTAGAAGAATCAAACTGATCAAAGATGACGATGATGAGAATGCAGGGGAACAAGAACCGATTAGCCAAGGACCAATAAAAAAACCATTGAGGTTTCAAGATGGAAAGTAATATGCTGCCTTACCTTTGTATGAGCCAGAGGAAGAAGATACTCATGAACCATTGACATACCAAGAGGCAGTTTCTTGTGAAGACAGTTCTAAGTGGAAAGCTGCTATGAAAGAAGAGATAGATTCTCTTAGGAAGAACAAGACCTGGGAATTAGTAGATCATCCAGCTCGGCAAAAACTGGTGAGCTACAAATGGCTGTTCAAGATAAAGGAAGGGATTTATAACAACCCGTAATTTTCTAGTATTTTTATCAATGTAATATCTACTTACTATATTAAGTACAACTTTTTCACGGGAATATTTTTCGTTTTTTTTCCATTCCATTATGTAACCTAGTTTACATTTCTAAAGTATACGAGCTCACACAACCTCTATCAATGCCATCTATATCATGTAAACATCCTACTGCATTGACTGCATGTAAAGATTATTAGTTGGAGCAGCTTATGAAGACAGGCATTATTTACATGGAAATCTTGAAGAATTGATCTACATGAGGCAGCCACCAGGATATGAACAAGGCAACAAGGTATATTTTTTTTAAAGAAATCCCCTTAATGGTTTGAAGCAGCACCTAGGCAATGGTATAGGAGGTTGATAATACATGCTGAAATGGGATTTCAAGCGTACAGGTTAGAAAAGCTGCGTATATTACAGGAGTTATGCACCAGGTGAGTATTATCCTAATCTATCTTGTTAATAATGTAGATGATATGCCGATTGCTTGTAAGAGCAACGCTAGAGATTGGGTCCTGCCAAGTCTTTGCTTAAAAAGGAGTTGAACATGAAAGGAGCTCGTGAAGCAAAGAAGATACTTGGTATGGAGATCGTCAGGGATCAGAGTCGTAAGATTCTGAAGGTGTCACAATCTGGGTACGTTTCTAAGATTTTGAATAATTTTAGAATAGACAATGGGAAATCGGTTCAGATGCCATTGGTTGGGCACTTCAAGCTGTCGTTGAAGCATTGTCCGTTTAGGGATTGTGATGTTGAAAGGATGAGTAAGGTGTCGTATGCAAATACGGTTGGGAGCTTAATGTACTTAGATGGTGGTGCACGAGGCAACATACGTATGCGGTAAGATGTAGGTCAGCAGATATTTGGCTAATCCGGGTAAAAATCATTGGGAAGCAGTGAAGTGGATTTTGAAATATTTGCGGGGCACTGCAAACGTAGTTTGGTATGGGACAGATCGTGGCAACCATGTGGACGTAACTGTTTGTTGATTCAGACTACGCTAAGGATCCGGATAAAGGTAGGTCTATCACTGGTTATGCATTTTTAGTACAGAGATGTGTTGTACGCTGAGAAGGTAAATGCTACAAACACGTGGAGGCTCTTCAACACAGAGGCGGAGTAATGGCCCCTTAACGGAGGGCTTTGAAGACGCTATATGGCTAAGGGGGACTCTTGGAAGAGTTGGGCGTGAGCTTAACACTGTGGCAGTTAATTGTGATAATCAGGGCGCGATTCACTTATCGTGGAATCATGTTTTTCATGAAAGGACTAAGCACATCAATGTGCGTTTATCACTTCATCAGAGAGTCCCTTGGAACAAAGACAGTTGAAGTTTTAGAAGGTGGGTACTGAACACAATGCAGCGGATCCTTGACGAAGGTGGTAACCGTAATGGACAACAAGTTACAACACTGCTTGGAGTTGCTGAGTGTTGGTATAGGCTAATATAAAGCCTAAGATGGAAATTGTTATATTTAGTCTTTATCATTAGCCGTAATAGTGTCCTATTTTACTTTGTATTCTTAGCCGACATAGTGTCCAAGTTGTCTTTGTATTCTTAGCCGTCATAGAGTCCTAGTTGGATTCTACTACCTCCAGCCGTCATAGAGTCCTAGTTGGATTCTACTACCTCCCCCTCATCTCTATAAAAGGAGGTGAGGGGGGAAGAGACGGTGTGTTCATTCTTTCAATACTAATCTAAACATCGATTAGGGATATTACCTTGTGTGTTTACTTTTCTGTCGATCCATTATCTGTTGTGGTGTATCTTCATCTTCACGATCGAGTTATCCGCTCTAGTAATCAGGTTGTGGCTTATCATTTGCTACAATTGACTTATAAATTCTACTAAACTTATACTAATTAATCACGTCATAATACAATTTGCAACAAAGACACTCGTTAATTTTGATTGCCTTGAGATACAAATTTATTGTTGAATTATGTGTCAATTTGTTAAACATGAAACCAGACGAAGAAGAAGATGAACCCACCTAAGACATTTAGTTAGCCAAATATTGAGAGTGAAAATATGAGTACGATAGATGAGAAGAAATATGTTTCATATCTTATTACTTAAACTATTTACATTTATTTAATACTCCAATACTTCAACAGCAACCACTACTTTTTATTTACTACTCAAATGCTTCAACTTCCAACAACTCCTACTTATTAATCTGACCATTTACTTTAAATGCTTCAATTTCTTACCGCTCATACTTATTACCATTTACTTTTATTTACTACTTAAATACTCAAATGCTTTAACTTCAAACCACTCATACTTATTACTCTGACCATATACTTTTATTTAACTTCAAACCACTCATACTTATTACTCTGACCATATGCTTTTATTTACTACTCAAATACTCAAATGCTCCAACTTCCAACTACTCATACTTATTACTCCAACCATTTACATTTATTTACTACTTGTAAACCACTTATACTTATTACTCTAACCATTTACATTTATTTACCACTCAAATACCCAAATGCTCCGACTTCCAACCACTCATAATTATTACTCCAACCATTTACATTTATTTATTACTCCAATGCTCCAACTACTTCAACATTTATTCACTACAAATTCTTATTGCTAACCATTATTCAGTCAAGAGGATTTATTGTTAGCGAGAGGTTGTTTACACGTTTCGGAAGATAGCATTACTGGCAAGTCTCAACGCGAGAAAGATTTTTGCCGACGAATTTACGAATACTATAAAAGTAAGAACACTTCAGAAATTACAAGAACGGTTGCTAAAGTCAAAGGTCATTGGCATTACATGAATCCGCTTGTTGAAGAAATAGTATGTCCCACAGGTACAAAAAACCCAAAAAAAGACCGAAAAGGAAAATCTACTGCTTCCACTTCATCTTCAAAAAGTTGACTTGACAAGATACTTGAAAAACATGTTGAAGACAAAAAAAAAGCAATCGACCGACACCACATATTGAAAGAAAAAAAAGATTAAAGTTGAAGTTGAGAAGCTAAAAGTCGAAGCCATCAAAGCAAAAAAATAAAGGGATTGCAATCTTGTTTAAAGATCCTAACAAAATGGAGGATTTTGCACGAGAGATTTGGAAAAACCCTGCTACGGATATCAAAGAAAAGTAAAATTTATAGTTTAGTTTACTGTCGCATGATAATTTTAGAAAATGGTAGTTTCTGTAATGCACCTAAGTTATGTTTTTTATAAATTCTATGTAATTTGTTTTTTATTTTTATATTAATGTAATCTTAAAAAATGACTAAATTTATGGTGATGTGAAAATGCTTTAAACTGTGTAAAGTTTAATGCATTGTGATACTTTGTATGAAATAATAAGATGTTGATGTGGCAGTGATGTAACAGTCACCTGAACTTTGTATCGCACCCTGCATTGGAGATGCCCTAACAACCGGTCGGTTCTTAACATATTTATATTCTTAAAAACTTTAAATTCTTATTAACTTAAAAATTAAACCCACAAAAATATAAAAAGCATTGACTTACAATATAATACCAACATGGTTTATTAAACCGGGCCGACCCGGGTTAATGAAAGACCGTTGGTTTAATCCGCTTCTCAAACTAGCAAAAACCCTGCCACAATCGGCCCGGTCTCCTAACTTGTTCCCGGTTCAACCGCTTGAATCTGACTAGTCGACCTGGGTTTTAATACATTACTTACGGGCCAATCTTCATATCTTTCCATTCTTACATTTTTTTCCCCGGTAACATTTGTATGACTTTCTACCATTGCAATAGATGACTTTTTAAATAGCTGTACTCAAAAGCTTGTAATTCTACAAGCGGTTGAAGCATGGACTTTGCAATTAATGCTTCGCTGTATTAGCCTAATTTTGATATACTTTTTCTTTCAAAAAGCTTTTGTAGAAACTTTGGCATTGGAACAATAGGTTGATAACATTAATACATTAATTAAAAATATGATGTGGCAAAAATTAAAAGCTTTTCATAAAATGGGCAATGCATATGCTCTTAGTAAAGTGTGAAAATCAGACACAAATACTAAGGATATAAATGGCATCACACATTATTTTGAGTGTGCAAATAAATAAAAAGAGTGTGCAAATCACATCCTCTCACTCTTACCAAACCGGTTGCAAGGACATCACATTTAATGAATATATTTAATTCACATAAATACAAAATAACTGCATGAACCACTACGGATCGGTTCATCACATGATTTTCCAATCCTTTTTCCAACCTTGTCACATGGCATAATTTCAATAGACATGTATATTTTCATTTAATTATAATGGATTTTACAAGTGAATGATAAGGTTTTGGATAATGTGTATTATATTTTATTTTTTTAAATAATAATTATATCATTGATTTAGTTTTCAATTCTCTATAAAACTAGCTCAATATTGACATAGTTACATACAATGTTTTGAAACCCGGTTCCACCCGGGCGGTTGAACCGGTTGAACTGTTTTTCGTCGAAAAAAGGGGTAAATTAAACCGGGCCGGGTTTTGTTCTTTTTCATGATTTTTTTACAAATAAAGAAAGTTAATTACATATACGTGCGGCATAATTTTATTTTTTACATGTTATATTTGTTAGTGTATGGTTTTTAGGCTCAATATATGAAATATTTATGATTTATATATATTTTTAGTATCATTAGAAATATTTTTATTTTTTTTGTTGTGGAAGACCGGGTTGACCCGTCGAACCGGTTGAACCCGATAACCCGGTGACTCGACCGGGTCGATTAGAGACCCGGTTTTTAAAACAATTGTTACATACACATTCTTATTTCTAGTTTCTTAACCTTCTTAAATCTAGTTTATCTATTATGATCTCAACCATCTAAATTATTTCCAAACTCTTCTAAACTTTCAATCTCAAGAAAACTCTCAGTTTTCTCCAGAGCTAAATCAAATGTCTAGTATACCAAATCGTGAAACTTCACATCGTTTTTCTAGAAATTTGTTTGAAGATTCTCAAATACCAAGCAGAAGTACCGAAAAAGTTGTAAAATGAGAAACCAAATAAGATAGAACCGATGTCAACATGGTGTCATTTTAGTAGTGATCCAACCCGTGGAAACAACCAAAGAAAAACTTCACTGTGGGCAAAATTTTGTCAAATATATGATCATATCAGAGCTGGAAACCCAAAAGATATTGGCCCTCGAAATGAAAATCGAATGAAAGGTCGTTTTAAACGACTTAGCAAAAACGAAAGCAAGTGGATCGCTGCTTACACGGCAGCATATAGTAGAAAAACGAGTGGAATGAATTTGAAAGATGTCGAACTTGATGCTCATAAAATTTATGAGGGTGATGGTAGTAATTTTTTAGATTTGATTGTATTTAACGAAGTTATGTGTAAACATCCCAAGTGGAAGTTAAACCTAGATCATGATAAGACACGTTTTGAAAACATTGATCTCGGCATGAATGGTTGCTAGAAATGTCCTACCAAGAATCATGGTTTCATTACGTGCTTCTATCATATCTATAACCACAAAATCGAAGGGGAATAAGAATTTGTCGATCTTAACTAAAACATTTTCTACTATTCCTATAGGAACTTTTTTCGTCATAACCGCCATTTCTACTATGTAGGAAATTGAATATCATAACACAATGAAAAGATTTGGGTTGAGCCGATTTCTTTAGAGAGATAAACTAGAGAGAAACTTTCTAGTAAGAGAAAATGAAATGCTTGTATATTGAAATGACTAACCACCTCTTCCATAGGATGGAAGAGGCTTATATAGTATATAACAACCTACAATTTTCATCAATGTAATTATCCATAAATTAAATTAGATGCACTATAATTATCCATCTATTAAATTAGATGTACTGTAATATCCATCTATTATATATACCACCTTTTTACAAGGAAAATTTTCATTATGTAACGTAGTTTACATAACTAAAGTAAACGAGCTCACGCAACCTCTACCAATGCCAACTATATCTATGTTTACATCATGTAAACATCCTAATATTTTAAGTCTATATCATAATATCATTTTTACCAAGTACATTATCCATTTAACGTACCATTTACAACGTTATTTCAAAACAAGCATTAAACGTTAACGTTTATATCAAAACTCTAATTATATGTAATGTATACATATAAAATGAATATACAATTATTCAAAGCATGTGTACAAGTGTATAATGCACGATATTTGAATTATATTTTCCCTCCAAGCCAATGTACAAGTCCTAAATACTCAATGTACAAATCAATAATGCATGAATTCAAATAAGCTTATTTTTTACCATTTTCATTCTAGATTTCGTACCACCACTTTAATACAAGGTACAAACACTTAATGCATGACTCCTAAACCTTAAACCTAATCCCTAAATCTTTTCTAAACCCTAATCTAAAACCCTAAACCCTAAACGAAACCTTAAAACCCTAATTTCACTTTAAACCTAAAACTAAACCCTAAACCTTAAAACTAAACCCTAAACCTTAATCCTAAACCCTAAACCTTAATCCTAAACCCTAACCCTAACATTAAACTATCTTAAACCCTAACCTTAACTCGAATTCAACCCTAAAAATCCTAACCAAAAACCAACCCGACACCTTTAGATTCATTTTGACCCATTTTTAAGCAACCAAAAGCATCCTAACAAGTAGCTCCATCATCTCCTTGCTAAAATACTTGGCCTTTAAGTTGCTACATCACCTCTTTGTCACCCCTTTCTAGCCGTAACCTCCAACACCCCCACCATTC
This sequence comes from Tanacetum coccineum, assembly GCA_026074375.1. Classification (NCBI taxonomy): domain Eukaryota; kingdom Viridiplantae; phylum Streptophyta; class Magnoliopsida; order Asterales; family Asteraceae; genus Tanacetum; species Tanacetum coccineum. Next base: position 15,144 of record BQNB010052666.1, read on the forward strand.
AAATCTACATCTCTAGATCTCATTACTCATCATGCTAGCTCCTATTAATCACCTTAACTAGCTATAACACTAATCATTCAAGAAAACTTAGGCATTAAGGCTCCTTAGACCCTATAAATAGCCAAACCAAGCAACCATTCAAATCACACCTCAAAACGTCATACACTTTTAAATGGAGTTCTAACTCAGATCAAGTAAGGTCAAGAGAAGTTCCTAAGCTCAGAATAGAAGCCAAGAAGTAAGAAAAACAAAGCCTTGAAGTCGTTACTAGGCGTACGAACCTAAAAACCCCATTTAGACCCATTTTAGCTCAAGTAAGCCTAAGATCTTGTTCCATGAGCTTATATTCTGTATTAGAATGTTCATAATACTCTAAATATCATATATAAACTCTTGTTTAAAGCTTTGAATCCTCAAACCCATGTGTTTTTTATTAAAACCCTAAAAATGACCCGTTTTGATTTTCTAGCTAAAGAATCATTTTTCTAAACCTTTTTTTTATGTTAGAACATCTTATTTTTGCTTATTCTAATAAGCTATAACCTTTAAATATCATTTGGAACCTTAAAATAAGCTTGCATGGCTTTTTGGACTTGATTTGTAAATTATTTCCATGCAAGGGGTATATATTGCTAATTTTGCAAACTTAAAAATATAAAATATAATATTTTTATATAATTTATAGAAATATATATTAATATTATAAAATTCAATTTTATCAAAACCCGACATATTAAACGTTATTAATCATCGATTTACGCATTATAAATCAATTACGTTATATATTTAACGTAATTTTTCATCGACTAACTTTTGAAGAAACTTAAAATCTTATCGTATCACGTTACTAGGAAATTTCATATGAAGGGTTTCATTTGAGTTTTTGTTTTGACGAGTTTGATGGGTTTACGATTTAAAGTGCCCTGGCTCCTTAAAACGATACTACATGGCCTCTGGATTATGATAGCCTGAACAGTGATACAATATTTCCATAATTTAATAAATCAAACATGTATGTTAAACATCATGAAGTTTTGAAGCATAAGCCATCACACTAAGACTTGACATATTACTTCAGGTTGCGTGACAAAGCTGTTACTTTCACTTGATATACTTTTGCCATCAATCAGATTTCCCTGTACTGTTAAGGTGAGTTCATAGCCTCGCTTTTAAATCTTCTATATTATAAACCCGCGAGGGGGATACATGCTTAATTGTTTTTAATATAAACAAGTACTTAAAACCGATATTGTGAAGTTCATAGCCTCGCATTTACTTATTTACATGTTTTATAAACCCGTGAGGGGGATACATGCTTGTTTTATACAAATTAAACACAAATGATTTTGATATATGATATGGGTCCATCACTGTGAATAGTCCCATCTTTATATGTTTTCTAAATCCCATGGGGGATTCATTCTATAAACTATGAATACAAGTGTTTTTTCAACTATATGTTATCTTGATATATTATTGCCTAAGTTACCTCCATTTTCTCATAAAACATCCCAGTATCTCTTTGGGTAATAGCTCCTAGTATCTCTTTAGGTAATAGCTCCCAGTATCTCTTTGGGTAATTGCTCTCAGTATCTCTTTGGGTAGTAGCTCCTAATATCTCTTTGGGTAGTAGCTCCCAATATGTCTTCGGATAGAGGCTCCCATTTCTATTAAAATATGTGATTCATAAGCTTAGGGCAATAATACTGTTTTCCATGATAATATTGTTTTCCATAATAATTGTACTCATTGCAATTATTACACTTATGGATGTATAACAACGTAACCCACTATTAAACTTGTACTCAACTATTATAACTAAAAACCTATGAATTTCACTCAATCTTTGTGTTGATCCTTTTAGCATGTTTGTCTCAGGTAATTAAGCAACCTATGGCACAGAGTAGCACGGACTTAAAGATGGCTAAACCGTTATCATTCAAACTTTATGTTTCTAGATTTTGGGACCTCCTTTGTAAAACTCTGATATGACATTGAATGATAACTAAATTTTCCATGAACGTATCTTTTGAGTCATTTTCTATGATTATGTTTGTTGATCCATGAAGTAATACCCCAGATTAGCTTACGCTGCTATATGTCAAAAATGGGGGTGTTACAGGATTGAAGGTGTTCAAAAGCCTAGGTATGAGGCAAGGTTGGTGGCTTGTGGAACTACACAGAGGGCAGGTATTGATTACAATAAAGTATTTTCTCTAGTAGTTCGACACACATCTATTGGGGTTATACTTGTATTGACTGCGTATAAAGATTATGAGTTGGAGCAGCTTGATGTAAAGACGACATTTTTACATGGAAATCTTGAAGAAGTGATCTACATGAGGCAGTTGTAAAACTCTGATATGATATTGAATGATAACAAAATTCCAAAAACATCTCTTTTGAGTCGTTTTCTATGATTATGACTATTGTACTATGAAGTAATACCCCGGATTAGCTTCTGTTGCTATATGTAAAATTAGGGGTGCTACAGATTGGTATCAGAGCCATGGTTATAGAGAACAAGGTTAAAACCTTAACTATAACTACTTTTCTTTTTCCATCCAAGAAAGTTCTCTGTGCCAACTTACATTTACCTGAAAAGTATTAAAAGAAACCATAACTACTATACTATCATAAAAATAAACTTATGTTATTACACTGTGGTTTGTATTACCATAGTCTATTTTCTTCATCCAACCACCCTATTATCGTCCCATCTTGATTACGATATGAGATGCGCTTTTGTCCCCTCTGAAATGTTCAGACTATTCCCAGCCACAACCGGAAACACTTCTTCCTTCACTTCAAATGATTTAACTAAGTATCTTTTGGCCACACTAGTCTTCTCACCTTTACATGATGATCCGTATATGGAAATCATGCAAGCATATGATGCTACTGATAATGAATTGCCTATTCTTCCACTTGAAGCTCCTATTGCTCCACCAACTGTTGTGTCTCCATCTCCAGTGTTATCACTATCACCAATGTTTGATTTCCAAGATTTCTTTTCTCTCGAGGAGATTTCACCACCTAAATACATTGAGACTCATGTTGAATCACTCATTCCATTATTTCTGGGTCTATCTCTCGAATTCAAAATTTTTCTGTTATATCTTGTATTATCAAAAAAATGATCACAAATCTTTATAAACTTGTGATACGACTAAATCATTTTATAGATTCTTAAATCGGTGTGTCTATCATATGTGATAAACCATCCAAAAGGACATAAATATCTAAGTACCTCAGACCAATGACTCAGGCTGCCATCAAGAAACTAGTTGCTGATAGTGTTTTCGCAACTCTGGAAGCACAAGCTGCAACAATGGCAGGTACTAGCAATCCCAACAGGAACACCGAACCTACTGGAACTCCTGTAACAAAAACGGGAAATTATAAAGAAGTATCATAACGATCAACCATTCTACGTCAATGTACGGAAAGGGGGGGAGCAGTTAAACCTCATTCGCTGGTTTGAACTGACAATTCATATTTTTCCTCGAAGCAAGTGTGCCGAGAAAACAAAGTGACATTTTCTAACTGTACGGCTGACTGATTACGCCTTATCCTGGCTGAATGCATACGCCAAACCTATGGGAATAGCACCGAGCCAATAGGAAATGTGCTACTATAACAAACAATATTGTCCTCGAACTGAAGCAGAAAAATGAAGATGATCATTACAAAAACTGACGTGTAAAAAGGAAAAGAACTTAAAACAACAATAGAAGATTCCAAATTACAGTCTTATGCCCGAACATTGGTAGCAAACAATGAGAATACCCTGGAAGCTATTCATCGAGGCATTACCAAGAAGAATAGAAGGAAATGATACTACCTTCAACGGATTATAAACCTGAGAGGAAGCCATTACCATAACCCAGAGGTTAATGGATCAGGTAACAAAACATAATTCTAAGCAAGGAACCAATGATCACAAATGAAAGTTTGATGATGAATGAAACACCACCGACAACAACAACTACCAAGATAACCGCAACAATAACAACCGTAACAATGATCAACCAACCAATATCAGAAAAAGGTAGCCAGATATCATTCAAGGCTTAAACTGCCAACAATGGAATACTAGGAAACCATCCCTTGTGTAAAAGATGCACCCTACATCACATAGGACCTTGCACTGTTAGTTGTCAGACTTGCAACAAGGTAGGTTATCTGACCAGGAACTGCAGAAACAAAGGACCAGCCACTAGAAACAACCTACAACCAGTATCCAAAACTTGTAAATACCTATGGAGAGAAAGGCCATTATGCAAATCAATGCTCAAAAGCAAACAACAGGGCCACATGGGAGCCTACTTACTAAAAGACAAGATTGCTTTTGTTCGCTTTAGGATTTTTACCCTAGAAACAACTCTCGAGGATATTCAAGTTCGCCGCCAGTTACATATAAAGGATCTTCTTAAACCCACTTCATAAGTTTAAAAACCCCAAACACCAAGCTACTATCTTTGTCATTTATTACCTTTATCTAGAATCCTACCACAAGACACGTAGCATAAGTGTCAACACTCGTAAAGTTTTGATGATGTAAGATATGTAAGATAAAAAAGTTATCCCATGAAAAAATAACATTGGTAATTTCTAATACAAACCTTGATGTCAAGATATGATATCAAAAACATGACAATGTTTGTCAATCCCATTAGTTCTATTATATTCACTCTGGAATACTCGCTCATACCTTTAAAACACTTATGCAAAGAATCCACAGACTGCTAATATGGCATGCTGTGTAAAGTAATGTCTCATATTCTTCCCGTTGCTTCTATGATTTTGAAAAATCATATCATCGTCTACACATCACCATTTTGATATCATGTTTTATGCTTAGGTAGAATAATTTATAACCGTCTTATTGAAATGAATTAGGATGCCTCTTTTTGTAAGTAACAAATTATAAATGAGTAGGCTTAAGTATACGGCATTTGTACGAACAAATCCCTTCATGAAATAATTGTCAATATTACCCTCATATGAATTAATCTCTGAACTTTTACATTCTATCATTCGACTAAATCTCGGGACGATATTTCTGTAAGGTTGGAGGACTATAACAACCCTAAATTTTCATCAATATAATATCCATCTATTAAATTATATGCACTTTATATTACCTCCCTTACAGGAATTTTTGCTTTATTTCATTATGCAACGTAACTTGCATCTCTACAGTAAACGAGCTCACACAACCTCTATCAATGCCATCTCTATCTATGTTTACATCATGTAAGCATCCTAATATGTCAAGTCTATATCCTAATATCATTTTTACTAAATACATTATCCATTTAACATACTTTTCAAAACATTATATCAAAATAAGCATTAAACGTTAAACGTTTATATCAAAACCCTAATTATATGTAATTGTAACCTATAAAAAGAATGTATCAAGCCTTTAAAATCATGTTACAAGTAAAAACATCAAATCAACATTTGAATATCTTTTACCCTCCTAAAGTCATGTACACCTTTCTAAAGCATACTTACAAGTTAAGCTACGCGAATATAGTGGAAACCTAATTAGGTCGTTTAAGCTCCTAAATCATATTTAAAATTTACCAGCCACTTTAGTACAAGGTACAAGCACTATAATACATGACACACTTAAACCCTAAAATAAAACCCTTAAATAACAAAATCCACTCTATCTATAAACTTCAACCCTAATCTACGGGGGGGGGGGCTCAAGTAACCCTTAAACCCTAAAATAAAAACCATAAACCCTAAATGTACTTTAACTCTTAAAACTAAACCCTAAAACTTAATCCTAAGCCCTAAACCCTCATATCATATTAAGTTACATTGTTGGTGGGTCTATAATCTAAACACTAACCATAAAACCTAACACTAATCCTAAACCTTAATCTATCCTAAACCCTAGCCCTAACTCGAAAAATAAAGTCCAAAACCCTAAACGAGCCCTAAATGGACCTGATACACCTTTTCTTCCATTTTGACCCATTTTAAACCCAAGCACCCATCCTAGCACCTCCATGACCTCACCCTTATGTCTCCAAGCTACTTACAAGCACCTCCAAACTCCATCGCCATTCACTTCTTGGCCACCACAGCTTGCTACTAACACCTCCTTGTCCTTCCCCTTTTATAAGCTGAACCCCTCTAACACCACATATCTTGCTTAGATATTTTTCTAGCTTGTATTACTCATTCATAGCTTCCATGAATCATCTATCTACAGCCCCTATCCCTTTGGTAACAAGAAAACTTGGGCACAAAGGCTTCCAATCCCTATAAATACACGAACCAAGCACTATATTTTAAATCATCCCACACAACTCATCTCGCACCCTCAAATGGAATTATAACCCTTCCATAGCAGCAATATAAGATCAATAGAAGTCCCTAAGCTCAGAACAGAAGCTAAGAAGCAAGAAAAACGAAGTCTTGAAGCCATTTCTAGGCGTACGGATCATAAAAACCCCTTTTTTCAGAGTATTTCCACGAGTCGTCCCCGTTTCCGGATTTTTTTCTCGATAAGTCGTCGCGTTTCCCGTCGAGATTACGAGGTTTTTTTTTTACCCGAGGAGAATCCGAAGAGGGCTACGTCGTCGTCTCGAATCGATCGTCGAAATGTGTTTGTCGCTTTTTTCGCCGATAATGAGGTTTTCCGGAATTTCGATAACGCGAAGCGCCCATTTTAGCTCAAGTAAGCCAATTTCTTGTTCTATAAGCTTATATTATGTACAATAATGTTCATAATACTCTTAAGATCATGTATGAACTCTTGTTTGAAGCTTTGAATCCTCAAACCCATATGTTTTTGATAAAAACCCTAAAAATGACTCATTTTGATTTTCTAGCTAACGAATCCTTTTTCCAAACTTTCGTTATGTTAAAACTTCTTATTTTAGCTTATACTAATGAGCTATAACCTGCAAATATCATTTGGAATCCTAAAATAAGCTTGCATGGCATTTTGGACTTGTTTTGCAAAAGTATTGCATGCAAAGGGTATATATCGTAACTTTCTAAAATTTATAACTAAAGGGGCTGAAAATATCATTATTCTAAATTTATAACTATAAGGACCTATTTTGCCAAATTTTAAAGTTAAAGGTTTAAATTATATATACTTTTTATATAAAGGACTAAACTTGTAAAAGTTTATAAACCAAGGGTATATATTGCCTTTTTTGCAAACTTAAAAATATATAATATAATATTTTTATATAAATTATAAAAATATATATAAATATTACAAAACTCGATTTTATTGAAATCCGATACATTTATCGTTATTAATCATCGATCGACGCTTTATAAATCAATTACATTATATAATTAACGTAATTTATCATCAACTAACTTTTGAAGAAACTTAAAACTATAAAGAAATCACATTACAAGGGATGCTATATGTGAGAGAAAATTTTTTCAATTTATGTATACATATTTTGACGAGTTTGCTGGATTACGATTTAAGTATCCTGACTCCACAAATGTTTTAACTACATAAACCTCTGAATTATGATGGCCCGAACAGTGATACAATATTTCCATAATATTTCAATCAAAATGTTATTACAAGCTTATGACATAAAACATATCCAATCAAACGAAGACTTGACATATTACCCAGGTTGTGTGACGAAGCCATTACTTTAATTTCATATACGTTTGCCATCAATCAAATTTCCCTGTACTGTCAAGGTGAGTTCATAGCCTCGCATTTTTTAATCTTTTGAATGTTTTATAAACCCGCGAGGGGGATACATGCTCAATTATTTTTAATATACATAAGTACTTAAAAAACCGAGATTGTGAGTTCATAGCCTTGCAATTTTTAATCTTTTGTGTTTTATAAACCCCGAGGGGGATACAGCTCTATTATTTGTAATATACAGTAGGTACTTAAACTGATATTGTGAGTTCATAACCTCACATTTTTAATCTTTTGAATGTTTTATAAACCCGCGAGGGGGATACATGCTCAATTGTTTTTAATATACATAAGTACTTAAAACTGATAGTGTGAGTTCATAGCCTCGCATTTTTAATCTTTTTAATGTTTTATAAACCCGCTAGGGGGATACATGCTCAATTGTTTTTAATATACATAAGTACTTAAAACCGATATTGTAAAGTTCATAACCTCGCCTTTACTTATTTACATGTTTTATTAACCACGAGGGTAACCTCTTATATCATGAATACATTGTTTTATCCAACTGTAATGCTTTCTCTTGATATATAATTGAATCTTTGATCTAAGTCCTCAATAATGCAAAAGACCCTACCATCATGGACCATTAATCACTTGCGAGTGAACACGAATATTATTGATAGGCCTATCAGGATTGACAAATCCCGTTTGTGTTAGCTGGATGGGTAACCAAACGCACTATATTTGAATTTCATAGGTATATGGCAATTACCTACACCGGGGGCCATTAACAGTATATATATCATTATTGATATATACGCAAGTCAGTTTGTGTGCCATTAGCTTAGACGCAATAATACACTATTTAAAAAAAAAAAAAACCCTTTACAAAATTTTTCCCATGAACTTGATTCGTGCAATTATTACCATCCATATTAACTTGTATTCAACCTATTTCAAACAGTTATGGTATATAACAACTAACCCACTATTTAAATGACTTGTATTCAAACAGATTTTCCATAATAATTATAATCGTTGCAAATATTACACTTCTTGTGTTAACAATGTAACCTACACTGTCTATGATGGACATGTATTCACACTAATTATCATACACCTATGAATCACAACTCAACCTTTGTGTTGACCCCCTTTTAGCATGTTTATCTCAGTAATTTGATCAACATCTCACTGAGTGGCACGGACTTTAAGGATGGCTAAAATGTTATCATTCAAACTTTATGTATCCTAGATTTTGGACCTTCCTTTCTAAAAATTCTAACACTCTGATATGATATTGAACTGAAACAAAATTTTCCAAAAAGCGTCCTCTTTTGAGTCGTTTCTATGATTATGACGTTGTACTGATGAAGTAATAACCCAGATTAGCATTCTCTGCTGCTATATGTAAAAATGAGGGGTGTATAATTCGTCAAAAGAGCTATGCTATAAAGCGCAGCCACTAGAGTATGAGTTGGAGAACAAGTGTTACTGAAGGTGTCCGCCTTGGAAAGGCTGATAACGATTAGGAAAAGAAAGGATAAGTTGGCACCAAGATATGATAGTAGGTCCAATAGAAAATACTTAGAAGGGTCGTGACCCTGTACTTATCGATTATGAATTGCCCGAGGAATTTGATAGCGTGCCCGACACATTTCACATGACAAATTTGAAGAAGTGTTTGGCCAATGCAAATCTGCTGTGCCACTAGATGAGAATAAGATTGACAAAACCCTTCATTTTGTTGAGGAACCCGTAGAAATTATGGATCGCGAGGCTAAGAGTTTGAAGCGTAGTAAGATTCCAATTGTTAAGGTTTATTTGAATTTAAAGCGTGGCTCTGAGTTCACGTGGGAATGTGAGGACCATAAGAAAGCTAAGTATCCTCGATTATTTGTTGATGGTGCTGTTGAACGTACTAGTTCATTCAGGAAGAAAAAATTCTAATAAGAGATACAGTGAACAACCGTGAATTAGCAGGTTAGGTCAAAAACCGTAAAGAGTTGACTAAAGTATTATTATGTGTTATAATTGTGTACTTATGTGATCTTATAAGAGTATTTGATATCAATCCGTGATGCGTGTTCATTTATCAGTGATTGAATTGCGGTTTTGGTAGCTATTTCATTTCGTTCATATTTTGTGACAATGGAAATTATAGCAGGATCTATGTGAAATAGTGTAATTTGGTGAATAATTGATAAAGATGTGTAAGAATATATAATAATATATTAAGTTTGAGTTTTGTCTAGTAATTTAAATTAATTAAGCCTTTAGTATTTCAATTTAAGAAAGAATATTTTTAAAAAGAAATTTATAAAGAAAGTAATTTAAAAACTAGTAAAATTTAAAAGCTATAGCAAATTAATAGAGGGTTTTTATAAAAATAAGAAAATAAGGGGATAAATATGTATTTAATAATAAAAAAAATATATCAAGGGGTGTTAATCGGCCGGTTAAAGAAAAAGAAAAAAAGAGGAAACAAAATTTGATTACAATTAGGATTCTAGGTTGTATAAATATAAAATCAATAAATCCCTAAATCACTTTTTTCTTTCCTCTTTGTTTTTTCGGTCGAAACCCTCAGGAAAGAAAAAAAAATTAATCAAGAAACAAGTGAGTAGATGACCTTATGATGAACAATGATGCTGAGAAATATGTGCTAAACCCTTGTTTAGACTTTAAACCCAAGCTTGCACAATTGATGGAATAATTAAGATTCATAAATTTTCTGTAAACTAATGATATAAAATTATATGGGAGTGTTCGGGATTAGATTTAGAGCATGTGGGTGTAAACGGTTTAGGTTAGATCGCGTTAAATTGAAAGTTAGGGTTTGGCAGAATTTTGGGTCGTGTTGATTGAATGATATCTCAATGATAAAAACGAGTTTTGGATTGAATCTTGTGCCTAAATTGAATTTCAGAGAGTCTAGTTTTCAAAAAGTCCAGCGCTGAAAGATTTTGAGGTGGTAATTTAGTCAAATAATTTTTGCAAGAAAAGTTGTCAAAACAGTAAATTCAGGTCAGATTTGGATATGATTTCAGGGAGTAAAACCCCTACTTAAAAGTTGAATTGAGGTTAGCCAAAAATCAAAGGTCATATTTTATGTGTCTATTAACTCCAGCTCAAAACACAAGTCCTAATTCATTGTCTAAGTATTTTTAGAAAATTCAAACTTTTTGGTGTACGTTCAGATCCGAATTTGAGTACTTTGTGTTGTTGAATTTTTATAAAATAGTTAGGCTTAATTTTTTTTAAATCACGGTAGTTCATAACCCATTGGGAAGGTAGGGAATGAAAGAGGAAAAGTCAATTTGGTGATTTAGTATTTTATTTGTGGTCATAAAATGACTACAAAATTCTGTTCGAAAATCTAGAAAACAAGAATGAATGATTAAAGGTATTTAGAGTATAAGTGGGATAAGGGATGTATGGTAAAAGGTTTATAATCATAATATAAACTTAGTAGTCCATCAATTTTTTATTACATCGTCATAGGAATTTAGCCTAATCGCGTGTAACATAGGTTTTATTTGTGTTTAGTTGAATTCAAGGATATTGTGAAGTAGTTGTGCATCAGGTGAGTTTCATAGTCCCATTTTTTCTGTTATTTTTAAATCGGGATGGAAATGATGTAAATCGTTTTGAAATATTTTATTGCTGTGATTATGTGTTTTAAATTTGCGTATAGACATTACATGGTTATTGTATGACTATGTGTTACATGTGTTATTTGGGATCGGATGAGTTACGCGCTGCTCATTTTGGTTTAGGATCGGATGGGTACGCCCCCCCTACCCAATGTGATATGTTGTGTGATACATTCGTGGTGAGCTTGGTTGCTTATAGTGCCAGCTATTCTAAGCCCGAATGAGAAATTATGTTTGTGGATATGTTGATTTGATTTTGGTTGCATGCTAGCATAAGTTCATGATAGTTCGATATTGTCCTCCTTTGTTTTGATAATCACAGTAAAAGCGAGTATTATTGGGTGTCTAAAACCTATGACTCTCACAAACATTATTGTTGACATTTTAAGCATCATTTTTAGGAGAGCATCATGAGGAAAGTGAAGTTAGGAATATTGGATAGTGAGATCGTAGGCTTGCATGCGGAGTTTCTCTAGTTTTCGTTTCATGTTTGTTTTGAATTGATTCTATGATTGTTTTAGGTTTTGGATTATTTCGTTATGTCTTTGTATTGGAGTGACTCTTTTACCTCAATACAAGACTCCTTTTTCTTGTGTTTGGTATTGTCATGACACTTTATGTCCATTTTAGCTTTGTCTAATGCATTGTAGTTTCTCTATTGTTGACACCATTGTATTGTGATGATACCCATGACGTTACGTCTCGTGTTTCTGCCTTGGTCGGGTGTGACAAATTGGTATCAAAGCCTTTGGTTATAGAGAAGTAGGTGGTTGAACCTAGACTATAACCTAGGAGTCCTTTATATAGCTGCATTATAGGGTTTAAGTGTTTAATTACGTAAGTATTATATTTTCCCGCTTACCCAAGAGTTTTAATTATTCTATTTTTGTCTACTATTATCTAATATAATATATACTAATACTAATACCTTATTATTATTTTATTTATGTCTCCCCCTACCCATAAGAAATTCCATTGGGGAATCGTTGTCCCAACTGGACTTAAGCGCTGTCAGGGGATATCAGACGGACAGAAACTTAGAATGAAACGGGGACAAAAAGCAAATGTCGAATTCCTATTGACTCTTATCCGTGCCGAGTGAGGAAAAGTTGATTTATGAGCTGAAGTAGTAGGAAAATGGATCATGTAGAGGAAATGAGAACGATTTCAAAGGATGCATAATCTCTAAATTCCTGGATTACACATCATCTAAAGAAGAAGAGAGGATGAAGATAAGGATGAAGAATGAGGAGTGAAGAGAGGTTGAGAAGAGGAAAGAGTCGGAAAAGAAGAGATCAAAGGAGGCGTCAGAAATAAGATCAAACTCCGAGCCTCCAGGTTATGCAGCAATTGATAATGAAGTAGAGTCATATCTCGAGTCCACAGCAAAGAGTGAACCCAAGTGTAAGGAGATGGAAGATATTGTGAGAGTGTGCGTTCGACCAACCTAGATTCATATTTTAGCCTAATTCCCGCTAATATGTTACCGACTATTCATCTCATTAATGTTTTGAAAAGATTTTAGTTCGTCTTTCTTATGGTTGGAGACATGTTTAGGAATGTGTACTTTCAAACTTTTAGATTTCAAGTATTTTAAGACTAAAGTATTTGTTCAGATATTTCCGGCTTTGTGATGAGTTGAATGATTTGAACCTTATGTGCGCTTATGTGGTGTGTTAACCTGTAAGAAGTGTCGTCATAAGAGGGTAGTTCAGTTGTGAAAAGGGGAATCTTATAATTATGGTGGCAAACATTACATAATACATGCGCCACAACACAAGTAGACTTGCAAGTATGATTACATAGATTAATGTTGACATGTTATATGTTGGTTATACTTGTACGTATATGGTAATGTATAAGAGTATGATAAGACTATGGGATTGGAAATCCTTATTATATTGTCTAATGTATATAAATTCTTATCGTTTATAAAAATGGCTTCCACTTCGATGATGCGGCCCTGAACGATGAGAACCCTGACATTGCTGCTATCATCGCGCAACAATTGCAAACCATCCTTCCTTAAATTGTCACCTAAGTAAGCAATAATGTGAACAATGCAAATGCTAATGGTGGAAATGGTGGGAATGGGAATGGTGGAACCAATGGATGTTCCTACAAGACATTTTTAGCTTGTAATCCCCGAGACTATAATGGGAAAGGTGGTGCGGTAGCACTTACTAGGTGGATTAAGAAAATGGAGTCTGTGATAGAAAATAGTGGATGTGCGGAAAATCAAAAGGTGAAGTATGTTGCTAGTTCGTTCATAAATAAGGCCTTGACTTGGTGGAACACCCAGGTTCAGGCAAGGGGTCGTGAGGCTGCTATAGGTATGTCATGGGTTGATTTAAGGCGTTGCTTGAGGAAGAGTTTTGTCAAGTAACGAAAGGGAGAAATTGGAGGAGTGACAATTCTGGAATCATACTATGATTGGGCAATCATGTAGGGTATACTGATCGGTTCCATGAGTTGGACAAGCTAGTCCCACACTTGGTAACTCATGAATCGAAGCTCATCGGAAGGTATATAAATGGGTTGGCACCTCAAATTTGTAGAATGCTTCGAGCAACTCAACCAGCCACGATACAGAGTGCTACTCTTAAGGCTGGGATACTTACTGATGAGGTGGTCCGTTGTGGTACGTTGACAAGGAGTAGTGAGAAAAGAAAGGAAGAGGAAGAAATAAGTAAACAAGGAGGTTCATGGAAAGATAATAAGAAGGCAAAAGTGGGAAAAGGATTTGTGGCGATAACCCATCTTAGAAATGAAAATGTGGGCTCATATTCTAAGTGTGCTAAGTGTTCTTCTTATCATCCAGAAGGTAGACTTTGTAGGTTGTGTTATAACTATTAGAAACCGGGTCACTTTGCCAGAGATTGTCGGGCGCCAGTTAGGCATGTTTTCCATTTACGCGCAGTTAGTGTTGTCGGATAAAATTAATCAAAGGGTTTGTTATGAATGTGAAGCTATGAACATCTTTGCCAATACTTGTCCTAGTTCAACGAGCACCTGGTCAAGTAGGAAACCGTCTAGCTTTGGAGGGCAACCAAAATGCCCGGAACAATGGAAATCAAGCTAGAGGAAGGGCCTTCAGCGTGAATGCAGACAATGCCATGCAGGATCCTAACATCGTGATAGGTACTTTCTCTTTAAACGATCACTTTGCTACTGTACTTTTTGATTCTAGAGTTGATTTTAGTTTTATTTCCACTAAGTTTGCGCCCTTACTAAATGTGAATCCTAGTATTGTAAGCCCTGGTTATATAATAGAAGTAGCTAATGGTAAGAAAGAAGAAGTTGATAGGATTATCCGTGACTGCAAACTAGAACTAGGAAATTCCTTGTTCACTATAGAATTTGATCCATATGGGTCATGGAAGGTTTTGATGTGATTGTGGGGATGGATTGGTTATTTTAATTTATAAGGCTGATACAGATGTGTCCAGGAGAGGTGGTTAGGATACCGTTGGAAAGTGGTGAGGTACTTCGTGTTCAAGGGGAACGTACTTTAGGAGGCACGAAAACACTGATGAGAACGAAGGCATAGGAACCGGAGTTGAGAGATATTCCCATTGTACGGATTCATGATAGTATTATTGGAACGACTTGTCGGGATTCCAACCGCAGTGTGTGACAAGATGAGTTCCGCATAGTTTTAATTACTAGAGCGACGACGGTTGCGAAGCATCCAATATTGACTAGCACATCAGAAACTGCATAGAGTTGTCTGAACAACTTCAAGAATTACAAGATAAGGGTTTTATTTGGCCAAGTCATTCTTCGTGGGGAGCCCTAGTATTGTTTGTTAAGAAGAAGGACGGTTCAATGCGCATGTGTATAGACTACCGCGAATTGAACAAGTTGAACATCAAGAACCGTTACCCTCTCCCCAGGATCGATGACCTATTCGATCAATTACTAGGAGCGCGTTACTTCTCTAAGATAGATCTTTGGTCGGGTTATCATCAACTTAGAGTGCATGAGGAGGATATCCTTAAAGGTCTGCGTTCAAGACGCGATTATGGACACGTTTGAGTTTTAGGTTATGCCTTATGGGTGAAACATGCACCTGCGGTCTTCATGGACTTAATGATCCGGGTTTTGCCAAACGTTACTTAGATAATTTTGTCATTGTATCATTGATGATTCTTGATCTACTCAAGACTAAGGTGGGTCATGACGGTACATTGAAGTTGGTGTTGGAACTGTTAAGAAGGAGAAATTGTATGCTAAGTTTTCAAGTGCGGGAGTTCTGGTGCAGAAGGGGGTTTGCATTTTATAGGTCACGTGGTCAACCATAACGGTTATTCACGTAGACCCAGTAAGATGAGCGTAAAGAATTAGAAAGCTCCTACAACGCCATCCGAGATACGATCATTCTTGGGGTTAGCGGGTTACTACCGACGTTTTATCGCTAATTTGTGTAAACCCCTTGGGGTTGCTAAACCCCTTACTTCGTTGACTCAGAAAAACAAGAAGTATGAGTGGGGCGTAGAGCAAGAAGAGTCTTTCCAAACTTTGAACGATAATTTATGTAATGCTCTAATACTGTCCTTACCTGATGGAATTGAAGATTTTGCAGTCTACTATGACGCGTCGAATCAAGGATTAGGTTGTGTACTCATGTAGAGAAGCAAATTAATCGCCTCTGCATCACGACAATTGAAGATCCATGAGAAGAATTATACAATACACGACCTAGAGTTGGGAGCAGTAGTGTTTAGTCTTAAGACTTGGAGGCATTACTTGTACAGAACGAAGAGTGTCATTTATACAGATCATAAGAGTCTTCAACACATATTCGATCAGAAGGAGTTGAATATGCGTCACCAGGGAAGTGGATTGAGTTATTACAGCAACTAGGAGTGTGAAATCTCGTCTATCTCCAAGGTAAGGCTAAAAAAGTAGTAGTGATGCCTTAAAGTAGTCATAGCGAGTAAACCTAGACGTGTACAAGCAATGGCTATGACCATTCAGTCTGGAGTTAAAAGAATGATACTGGCAGCCCAGAGTGAGGCATTCAAGGAAGAGAACGCCAACAGAAAGATTACACGGATTAGACCAACAGATGGAAAAGAAAGAAGATGAGAGGCTTATACTTTATGGATCGTATATGGGTTCTGTTAGTGGGAGGTGTAAGAACCATAATCATAAACGAAGTATAAGACTAGGTACTCTGTGCATCCGGGAGCGGATAAGATATACCATGATCTTCGAGATATGTATTGGTGGTCGGGTATGAAGAGGGATATCGCTACGTATGTTAGCAAATGTTTAACTTGTTTGAAAGTGAAAGCCGAGCATCAAAGGCCTTCAGGATAATCTGCATAATACACCTAAGATAACCCGAGTCGAAATGGATAATATCACTATGTGATTTTATCACGGATGTTGCCTAGGATAAAGTGTAGGCATGATATTACATGGGTAGTAGTAGACAGACTAACCAAGTCAGCTCATTTTCTGGCGACATGTGAGGATTACAGTATGGAGAAGTTGGGCAAGTTGTACATTGTTGAAGATCATCGCTCGGCATGGAGTGCGTGCCTTCTTCTTTATCCATTTATATATTTGTGTCGATTATTTTGGATCGAGATGAACAGTTACATCTGTAATTATGGAAAACATTACCGAAAGCTTTAGAGGACGCGATGGATATGAGTATGGCTTATTTCAATCCTCAGATGGATGGCCAAAGGAGCATACAATTTAGACATTGGGGATTTGTTAAGAGCGTGTCTTGTGATCGACTTTGGTGGCCAGTTGGGTTGTTCACATAAATTAGCTGAATTTTCTTATACTAATAAGTTACATTCGAGTATTCCGATGTCCCAGTTTAAGCATGTAGGGATGTAATGTAGGTCGCCCGTCCTATGGGCAAATATTGGAGAAAGCAGGTTAATTAGACCAGAATTGGTACAAGAGACTACTGATAAGGTGGTCTTGATAAAGGCATACAGCCTGCAATGTTTTGAGAGATCATCAAAAGAGCTATGTGATTAATAGGCACAAGCCATTAGAGTTGAGGTTGGGGATCAAGTGTTACTGAAGGTGTCGCCTTGGAAAGGCGTGATAAGTTTTGGAAAGAAAGGTAAGTTGGCACTGAGGTATGTTGGACCATTTGAAATTATTAAAAAGATCGGCGCCCCTGTTAGCTTAACAGATTAAGATTGCTGAGGAATTGAGTAGAGTACACGACACATTTATGTGGAGAATTTGAAGAAGTGTTTTGGCGGGTGCAACTATGCAATGTGACTACTATACGAGTTTAAGGTTGACAATTCCTTAGTTTGTTGAGGAACCGTAGGAAATTATGGATCACGAGGTTTAGGTTTGTAACGTAGTAAGATTTCTACGTAAGGTTAGTTGGGATATTCAAAGCGTGGCCCTGAGTTCACGTGGGGACGTGAGGACCATATGAAAGCTAGGTATCCTCGATTGTTTGTTGACGGTGCTGTTGAACCTACTAGTTAAATTTCGGGATGAAATTTTATACAGGGGGGGGGAAGGGGATCTGTGAACAACCGTGACTGAGCAGGTTAGTCTAACCGGAGTTAACTAATGTATTATTATGTGTTATATTTGTGTGCTTATGTGATCTTATATGAGTATTTGATATCAATCCGTGATGCGTGTTCATATATTAGTGATTGAATTGTAGTTTTGGTAGCTATTTCATTTCATTCACATTTTGTGACAATGGAAATGATAGCATGATTTTATGCGTTATCGTGTAATTTGGTGAATAATTGATTATATGAGCGTATGAGTATATAATGTATTATTAGGTTTTAGTTAAGTCTAGTATTTAAATTAATTAAGCGTAGGTTTTTCTAAATTAGGAAAGTAATTTATAAAATGAAATTTGTAAATAGTAAATTTGTAAATAGTAAGTTTATAAAAATAAGAAAATAAAGGGGTTAATATGTATTTAATAATAAAAAAATAATATACGGGGTGTTAATCGGCCGGTTATAGGAAAAGAAGAAAAAACGGAAACAAAATTTGATTACAATTAGGATTCTAGGTAGTATAAATATAAAAAAAAAAATATTTTTTTAATCAAGAACCAATGTGGTGATTCAAGTGTAATCAGGTAAATGTTTAGGTATGTTTTCAATTAAGTTTTTGTTTAATATTTTTATAATTAGTAACTTTAATTGATGGAATAATTAGGGTTCATAAATTTTCTATAAATTAATGATATAAAACTATATGGGAATGTTCGGGATTAAATTTAGAGCATGTAGGTGTAAACGGTTTAGGTTAGATCACGTTAAATTAAAAGTTAGGGTTTGGCAGAATTTTGGGTCGTGTTGATTGAATGATATCTCAATGATAAAAATGAGTTTTAGGTTAAATCTTGTGCCTAAATTGAAGTTCGGAGAGTCTAGTTTCCAAAAAGTCCAGCCCCAAAAGGTTTTGCAAGAAAAGTAGTCAAAACAGTAAATTCGGGTCTGATTTCAGGGATTAAAACCCCTACTTAAAAGTTGAATTAAGGTTAGCCAAAAATCAGATGTCATACTTTATGTGTCTATTAACTCCAACTCAAAGCACACGTCCTAATTCATTGTCTAAGTATTTTTAGAAAATTTAAACTTTTTGGTGTGCGTTAAGATCCGAATTTGAGTACTTTGTGTTGTTGAATTTTTATAAAATAGTTAGGCTTAATGTTTTTTTTAAATCACGGTAGTTCATAACCCATTGGGAAGGTAGGGAATGAAAGAGGAAAAGTCAATTTGGTGATTTAGTATTTTATTTGTGGTCATAAAATGACTATAAAATTCTGCCGAAAAAATTAGAAAACAAGAATGAATGATTAAAGGTATTTAGAGTATAATTGAGTTATGGGGTGTATGGTAAAGGGTTTATAATCATAATATAAACTTAGTAGTTATATCGTCTTAGGCATTTAGCCTAATCGTGTGTAACATGGGTTTTATTTGTGTTTAGTTGATTTCAAGGATATTGTGAAGTAGCTGTGCATCAGGTGAGTTTCATAGTCCTATTTTTTTGTGATGATGAATTTTTATTAAATAGTTAGGCTTAATATTACTTTTTATAAAAAATCACAGTAGTTCATAACCCATTGGGAAGGTAGGGAATGAAAGGGGAAAAGTCAATTTGATGATTTAATATTTTATTTGTGCTCATAAAGTGACTACAAAATTCTGCCAAAAAACTGGAAAACTAGAATGAATGATTATAGGTATTTAGAGTATAAGTACGTTATAGGAAGTATGGTAAAGGGTTTATAATCATAATATAAACCTAGTAGTCCATTAATTGATAGTTACATCGTTTGGGCATTAGGCCTCAATCGCGTGTTAACTGGGTATTTATTTGTGTTTAGTTGATTTTAAGGATATTGTGAAGTAACTGCTGTGCATCAGATGAGTTTCATAGTCCAATTTTTTATGTTTTTCTTGGGATGGAAATGATGCAAAATATATTTTGGAATGTTTTATCGCTGTGATTATGTGTTTTAAATTGCTTTTGGACATTACATGACTATGTGATACATGTGTTATTT
Organism: Tanacetum coccineum; assembly: GCA_026074375.1. Lineage (NCBI taxonomy): Eukaryota > Viridiplantae > Streptophyta > Magnoliopsida > Asterales > Asteraceae > Tanacetum > Tanacetum coccineum. The sequence goes on from BQNB010052666.1 coordinate 34,996, forward strand.
GGGATCGGAAGAGGTACACCTACCTCATGCTTCATGATTATTGGACTAGAGAGAAGGGGTAAACAGACCTCTCCCACTCACAACTCCTACCATATTGTGATTGGTTATTGGATCGGATAGGAATGCCTACCTAATGTGATATGATGTGTGATACATTCTGGGTGAGCTTGGTTGCTTATAGTGCTAGCTATTCTATGCCCGAATGGAAAATTATGTTTGTGGATATGTTGATTTGATTTTGGTTGCATGCTAGCATAAGTTCATGATAGTTCATTATTGTCCAACTTTGTTTTGATAATCACAGTAAAAGCGAGTATTATTGCGTGTCTAAAACCTATGACTCTCACCAACATTATTGTTGACGTTTTAGGCATCATTTTCAGGTGAGCATCATGAGGAAAGTGAAGTTAGGAAGATTGGCTAGTAAGACTGTAGTCTTGCATGCGGAGTTTCCTTAGTTTTCGTTTTGTGTTTGTTTTGAATTGATTCTATGATTGTTTTAGGTTATGGATTATTTCATTATGTCTTTGTATTGGAGTGACTCTTTTACCTCAATACAAGACTCCTTTTTCTTGTGTTTGGTATTGTCATGACACTTTGTATCCATTTTAGCTTTGTTTAATGCATTTAGTTTCTCTCTATTGTTGACACCATTGTGTTGTGATGATGCTTATCTTGTTACGCCTCACGTTTCCGCCTTGGCGGGGTGTGACAAATATAAGTCTTGTAGATCATAGTACATCTTGCCTGCTCCAGGATGTACAGAATACTTTTTAGTATGGCCTTTATTCATTATCAAAGTTCTCAAGTTGCCATAAACTGGCACCCAAATTAGTTCAGTAAGATATAATCCGCCATCTTCTTTTCTGCTGGAGTGTTGACGCCTTTGGAAGCTTCCCTCTGATCTTCCAGTATTTTTTTTAGGGTAAAGGGGATTACCCCGGTAAAATAAACTTCTAGTATCTTAGCCTTAATGCTAGAGTTAATTGCCATGCTCATAGCTCGAGCTCGCCTCGGTTTCATCCAATCCTTCATGCTCAATGCATCAGCTACTACGTTCTCTTTACCTGGATGGTAGCGAATCTCGCAGTCATAATTAGTGAAAAGTTCTATTCACCGTCTCTGGCGCATATTTAATTCTTTTTGATCAAAAATGTGTTGAAGGCTCTTATGATCGGTGAAGATAACACTCTTTGTTCCATACAAATAGTGTCTCCAGGTTTTGAGAGTAAATACTATTGCACCTAACTCCAAATCATGAGTGGTGTAGTTCTTCTCATGGATTTTGAGTTGTCGGATGCGTATGATATCACTTTGTTTCTCTACATCAAAACGCAACCAAAACCTTGGTTCGATGCGTCACAGTAAACTACAAAATCATTTGTGCCCTCAGAAAGTGCCAGAATCAGAGCATCACACAACATGTCCTTCAATGTATGAAAGGCGTTCTCTTGCTCATCGCCGTACTTAAATTTCTTATCCTTTTGAGTCAATAAGGTGAGAGGCTTTGCAATTTTTGAGAAATTTGTGCTAAATAGCTTGTAATATCCCGCCAATCCTAAGAATGAACGGATCTCGGTTGGGGTCTTTGGGGGTTTCCAATTTTTCAACTACATTTCGAAACTACATTCAGGACGAGAAGAAGATATTCCCATCAGTTGAGAGTACGCGAAGAAGATATTCCCAAAACTGCATTCAGGACGAGGTACGAACATTTGAGTTCACAGTCATGCCCTTCGGTCTGACTAATGCTCCCGCAGTGTTCATTGATCTTATGAACCACGTATGTAGGCCGTATCTTGACAAGTTTGTCATTGTCTTTATTGCCGACATCTTAATCTATTCAAAGTCCAAAGAGGAGCATGAGGTTCACCTAAAATTGATACTAGGGTTGCTTGAAAAGGAGAAATTGTTCGGGAAATTCTTAAAATGTAAATTTTGGCTACAAGAGGTTCATTTTCTTGGACTTGTAGTGAATAGTGAAGGTATACATATGGATCCCAGCAAAATTGAAGCAGTGAAAAATTGGAAACCCCCAAAGACCCTAACCGAGATCCATTTATTCTTAGGATTGGCGGGATATTATAGACAATTTATCGCAAACTTCTAGAAGATTGCAAAGCCTCTCACCCTATTGACTCAAAAGGATAAGAAATTTGACTGGGGCGATGAGTAGGAGAATGCCTTTCAGACACTGAAGGACATGTTGTGTGATGATCCGATTCTGGCACTTCCTGAGGGCACAGATGATTTTGTAGTTTACTGTGACGCATAGAACCAAGGTTTTGGTTGCGTTTTGATGTAGAGAAACAAAGTGATAGCATACGCATCCCGACAACTCAAAATCCATGAGAAGAACTACACTACTCATGATTTGGAGTTAGGCGCAGTAGTATTTGCTCTCAAAACCTGGAGACACTATTTGTATGGAACAAAGAGTGTTATCTACACCGATCATAAGAGCCTTCAACACATTTTTGATCAAAAAGAATTAAATATGTGCCAAAGACGGTGGATAGAACTTTTTAGCAATTATGACTGCGAGATTTGCTACCATCTAGGTAAAGCGAACGTAGTAGCTGATGCATTGAGCATGAAGGATTGGATGAAACCGAGGCGAGCTTGAGCTATGAGCCTGACAATTCACTTTAGCATTAAGGCTAAGATACTAGAAGCTTATTTTACCGGGGTAATCCCCTATACCCAAAAAAAAGATACTGGAAGCTTAGAGCGAAGCTTCAAAAGGTGTCAACACTCCAGCATAAATGTTAAAAGGATTGGAGAAACAGTTTAAGAGAAAAGAAGGTGACAGATTATATCTTGCTGAACGAATTTGGGTGCTAGTTTATGGTAACTTGAGAACTTTGATAATGAATGAAGCCCATACTACAAAGTATTCTATACATCATGGAGCAGACAAGATGTACTATGATCTACGAGACTTATATTGGTGGCCCATAATGAAAAAGGATATCGCTTTGTATGTTAGAAAGTGTTTGACTTGCTTTAAAGTCAAAGCAGAGCACCGGAAACCCTCAAGATTGCTACAATAGCCAGAGATTCCCTAGTGGAAATAGGAGAATATCACTATGGACTTCATAATGAAATTGCCGAGAACCAGTAGCGGACTTGACACGATTTTGGTCATAGTCGATCGATTGACCAAATTGGCACATTTCTTAGCTATCCGTGAAGACTACAAGACAAAGTGGCTTGCAAGATTTTACATCAACGAGATCATAGCAAGGCACGGTGTGCCCGTGTCAATTATATCTGATCATGACAGTCATTTCAAATCACGATTTTGGCAATCGCTACAAAAACCATTAGGAACGCAACTAGATTTGAGTACTGCTTACCATCACAGAACGATGGCCAGAGTGAGCGTACCATTCAAACTTTGGAAGATATGCTTAGAGCTTGCGCAATTGATTTTAGCGGTAACTGGGATACTCATCTACCATTAGTAGAATTTTCATATAACAACAGTTACCACTCGAGCGTGAAGTGTGCCCCTTTTGAAGCTTTGTATGGAAGGAAATGTCAAACGCCCATAGCTTGGGCAGAGGTAGGAGAAAGCAAGCTAATTGGACCAGAGATTGTCCAAGAGACTACCGACAAGGTTGTTCAAATAAAGGAAAGATTGAAGGCTGCACGAGATCGCCAGAAGAGCTATGCCAACAATCGACGAAAGCCGTTAGACTTCAGTGTCGGTGATAAAGTACTACTCAAAGTGTCGCCCTGGAAAGGCGTAATATGTTTAGGCAAGAAAAGTAAGCTTTTACCATGATATGTAGGACCATTTGGGATTGTCGAGCGAGTTGGTCTCGTAGCTTATCAATTGCGTTTACCACAAGAACTTGTAGGCATTCACGACACGTTTCACGTGTCGAACATGAAGAAATGTCTGGCCGATGTAAATTTTCACGTATAGCTAGATGAAATCAAGATCGACGACAAACTATGTTTTGTTAAAGAACCTATTGAAATTATAGACCATGAGGTCAATAAGCTTAAACGAAGTTGGATTCCTATTGTAAAAGTTCGTTGGAACTCTCGACGAGGATCATAGTTTACTTGGGAACGAGAAGACGAGATGAAGCGCAAGTATCCGCAACTGTTCGCGAGCGCTACGTCTTAGGACGAGCAACTAATATTTCGGGACGAAATTCCCTTTAATAGGGGAAAACTGTGACATCCGTCAATTTTGAGGTCAGTAACCAAAAGCAAACGTATGATATTTGACTCTCTTAATTATTATTAGAGTCGCTTTTATGTAGTCACATTACTCTTAGCAATTAACGCTTGTTTTTGTGCAACTCGTGTTACAAAATCAATGTTTATTCCGAGCCATGATTCTATTTAATTGGAAATATTTATATTTGGATTTAAGGACACTATTTATTCCGAGCTTTAATTTATTTTCTAAATTTTATAGAGTTTATTTTATGTCGGTTTTACAAAAATCATCAATTTTAATTATTCGCGAGTCATGCGTTGGATATTTATCCATTTTAGCATTCGATAAAATCGATAATCTCATATTTTAGCTTCAGAAGCTTTTTGTTTTTATTTTTGGATTTTTTGACTTTTCCTGTGTTTTAGCCGAAACCGCGTCAAAAATGGTATTTTTACAATTTTAACATTTAAATAAATTTTTAAGCCCAAATTAGTGTAGTACAATGTTAAATGAAATAAAATATATATATATATATATATATATATATGTATATATATACATATATGTACCAAACACCCCCCTTAATTGTTTTAGGCTCTAACAAAACTAAAAACCAAACACCCTTTTATTACCTTTTTACTCCTACTAAATCCCAATACAAACATCCCTTATATTATTTTAACATGTCGATACAAACAAGGATTTGATTATTATAAATAGATTTCCTTTCTTTTTTTTAAACTCATATCGCACACAAAAAAAATCTCGTCTGTTTCCCTCTCCTTATCTTCTCTTCGACACAGCCAACAAAAAACACTAAGAAACCATCATCAAGAATCCTATTAATCACTTCCTATATATCCCAAATCAATTATAAACTAAACCCCATCCTTCCTTGACAAAAGAAACCACCATGCATGATTGATTTTTAATGTTCTTGATTTTCTTGATTTTATGATTTTAAAGGGTTTTGATCAAATTGAGTGTAATTAGTGTGGCAAGGGTTTAAATATAAGTGTGTAAACAAGATTTGGTGAAATAAAATCGAGTTTTGGATCATTGTTTTGGGGTGTTGTAGTGTTCGGCCAATAATCAAACCAAAAGGGTTTGATTGTTTTGATTTTTCTTGCTATTACTATAAGTTTGTAAGTTTTTTATTACCTCTTTTTCATTGATTTAATTTTATGTTCATTGCATGTGTTTAAT
>BQNB010052667.1:0-34524 GCA_026074375.1 Tanacetum coccineum
AGCACTTGAATCCTTATCAGTCATCTTTGGTTTTTGAATTCTAAGAACTGAATGATCTGATCGTTGAGTGATTGTTGATTGGTGACTTGATTTGAAGTTAATAACTTTGTTTATGAATGATCTGATCTTAAATGATTGTTGATTGGTGATTTGGTTTGAAGTTTATGATTTTCGGGTAAATTTGAAACAGTAAAATGCTGTTTTGAGGCTCTAAATGACCCCGAATGGCTTAAAAATGACAGGGCTCTCGCTCAAAGAGGAAGAGTCTTGACCGTTGGGCCGTTTCCGAGCTGGTATAAAAATTTCGGAACAATCCGACACAAAAATTATTTTTGCGGCAAAACAAGCAAAACGCAATGAGGTTGTGGTCAAAACGCAATGGAGTTGTTGTCAAAACGCAATGATATCTTCCTCAAAACGCAATGAAATTTTTCTCAAAACGCAATGAAAGTTTTCTCAAAACGCAATGAAATCTTCCTCAAAACGCAATGAAATTTTTCTCAAAACGCAATGAAAGTTTTCTCAAAACGCAATGAAAGTTTTCTCAAAACGCAATGAAATTTGAAGTCAAAACGCAATGCTTGAAAATTTTTGGCAGCGTAGCGTTTTAGTCAAAACGCAATAGAAATCTTCAAAACGCAACCTGTATGCTCAAAACGCAACATGAATATGCTCAAAACGCAACATGAATATGCTCAAAACGCAACATGAATACTAGCAAAAAACGCAACACTTCTAGCTTGTTTTTTCTAATCCGCTTCGAACCCAAAACACAAACAAACCACGTCTCTTTTTTTTGTTATGATTTGCGAACCAATAAACAAAAAAAATCACGAACACCCCCCCTTTTTTTTGAATTCGATCAAACAACAAAAAAAATAAAACAAACAATCACTTTTGGCTCTTGATACCAATTGTCGGATCCCTAGATCATTCCTTGGATGAAATCACAAGATCAATGGCAATAAAAAATTAAACATAAAAGAACTTTTATTGAAAGAAACAAGAGTTGCTACAAACCCTTAAGATGAAAAATAAATAATGGAGAAGCTCACCTAATTTTGACTAAACTAGGTGTATTTATACTAAAAAGGATTTGCCTTTGAGGGCTTTCTTTTTGGGCTTTTTACATCTTGGCCCCGTATACATAATAAACATTAATTAACATTGTCTTTCGAGCTAGACTTTTGTCTTGTATCTTCGAGTGACCGAAGCTTCTTTGTTCGGGTCCATTTATGTGATCCTAACATCAAGGTAAAGTTTGCTAGAGTCTCTTAGAAGTTGATCTTGAGTGGTTCTAGGAATAGTGATGGTCTTTTTGACGAGGTCATGTTTAGCTCCAAAGAAATTGCTATTGGGATGATCATCAAGAGAATTTAGTGACCATTTGCTTGTGTAGAAGGTTTCTAGAGCATATGAAGTTTGAAGGATTCGAGAGAGTTGAGATGAGGTTAGCTTAAATTCTAATTGACCAAGCTTGAATTCAATGTAAAGACGTTACTCCTCATTCCTTTTGAATTCAAGACTATGATAGAATTCAACTACAAATCTAGGATATATGGGTTCGTTAAGAGTGAGAAAAGGCTTGAGCCCTACAGCTTCAAAGAATGGAAGCATGTTGTTTTTAGTAATGAAGGATGGAGTAATGATTCTTCCTTCATGGAAGAGACATTTTCAAGATTACGGTAAGTCTCCCTTAGATCTTCATCCATTCTTCTTGTGCGATGAATTCTAGGTAGGTATTCTTGAGTTCGTTTGTAATCCATTTGATTAATTCGTGTCATGATTTCACCTATAAATAGATAATGATGACTCGATAAGCAAAAAATACAAGTGATGTAAATAAAACATAATGTAAAATCTACGTGTGTGTCTATATGGACTTGATGTGGGTGTGCGATTTGCTTGACTCAACCAAAAGAAAATAGTGATAATACTAGTAATAAGCAAACCTTAATGCACAACCTATATTTGATTTTGCTCTAGATGAATAGAACGAAAAATGCTTATGAATTAAGCATCTCGTGTATATATTCATGAGACCTCATGAAAAAAATATGTTTTTGCATTGTATTAACAATGTAGTTAAACAACATATGGTTTTGAAAACATTCCTAAAGGTGATTCGATTAAAAGCATAATTTGGTGTTTTAGTCAAAAATTGAGTTTTGGTGAGTCGCCTTAATTATGCAATTCTAACATCTACAGGAATCATAATAATTATACATTGTTATAATTTAATGCTAATTGCACAAAAATAACAAGGAAAATCAAAATCCCCATATTATGTGATTTGATTACAATCAAAACCCTAGATATGAAATTAAATAGAAAATAAGATGAAATCACTTACAATAGTTGTTATAGATTGATGATTTGTCAATGATCTTGTAGATTAATTGCTCCAATTGCCGATTTGTGTTATGTTTGATTGAGGGTTTTAGTGTTTGATTTCGTGGGTGTGTTTGTATAATAATAGTTGTGGACCTAATTTTTTCAAAATCTGTTATTTACCCGCGTACTGAGACTCACGGATCCACCTAAATAACGTACGGATCTCCATATGGTGGATCCGTGATCCGCGGGTGTCCAAAGAATATGAACAAAGTTGATTGTTAAGCAAATTGAGATATGGTGTTATATTTTTGACAATTGGAGTGTGCTATACTTACTATTAGGAGTATGTGATATAATTTTCGGAGTCGACGTCAAAGTTTTGAGTGAACCGTGCAACTTGTCATGAATTTCCGGATGAAATTTCAACGTAGTCGGTCCTACTAGGAGTGTGTTATCTTTTAGCATAAGTTTGACCATTACTAATAACACAATTATTTATGAACATTTAGACTCAACAAAACATCGTCAACACAAGTGTGAGTTGCAATTCGATGATTGTTCTTTTCGCCCTATTTCAATTGATTTCATAATTTCATGTATTGACCATACATGTAGATTTTAAAAATATCTATGGTCGTTTAATTGATATTTTCTCTATCTAGTAAAATTCTATTCTCGATTATGTTCATGATCGGAAGTTTTGTAATTGGAACTTGTAATGAGAATTAACATCTTTTGAATAATGATTAATTACTTCATTAAATTTCCGCTTACGATTATTTTTGGGATGATGAAGGATCACTATCCATGATAAGTTCCATCATTCCTAATCCTAATCTTAAATAATTAAATACTTCACGTTTTAATGGTTTAGTAAATATATCGGCTATATTATCCTCGGATGCAACTTTCTCGATAGAAATATTGCCCTTTTGGACGTTATCGCGTAGAAAGTGATGACGTATTTCTATATGTTTAGTTCTAGAGTGTTGTACGGGGTTTTTACTTAGATCGATAGCGCCTTTATTGTCGCACATAATCGGAACGTCGTCGAGGCGTATGCCGTAGTCGATGAGAGCTTGTTTCATCCATAGTGCTTGTTGACATGCCTTCCCGGCGGAGACGTATTCGGCTTCGGTCGTGGAGATAGCAAGGGCCGTTTGTTTCTTAGCGAACCAAGATGTTAAACAACATCCCATGAACGTACAAACGCCACTAGTGCTTTTGCGATCAACGTAATCGCCCGCGTGGTCGGAGTCAGCATAAACTATAGTTTCTATTTCGGTACCTTTAGGATACCATAATCCTAAGTGACTAATTCCTCTAATATACCTAAATATACGCTTAACGGCTTCTAAATGTGTAGTCTTAGGATTTTCTTGGAAACGAGCACATAAACAAACACTAAACATAATTCGGGTCCTACTTGCGGTTAATAAGTAAACTATCCAATCACCCTTGATATTAGAGCTATCCACGGAGTCGGCTTCATCGTCCTTGGTGAGCTTGATCTTCGTTGGCATCGGCGTCTTGGTTGGTTTGGAATCTTCCAACCCGAACTTCTTTAACATCTCCTTGCTGTACTTGGATTGATTGAAAAATATTTGTCTTCCATTTGTTTGATTTGAGACCAAGAAAGAAGTCTCAACTCCCCATCATACTCATCTCAAACTCATCATGCATGATTTTTGCAAAATCATCACACAAGTTTTGACTCGTAGAACCAAATATAATGTCGTCGATATATATTTAAACAATGATAAGATGTGACTTTGATTTCTTAGTAAAAAGTACGTTATCAACTATTCCCATTGAATACTCGTGTTATATCAAAAATGCTTTTAGTCTATCATAACAAGCTTTAGGAGCTTGCTTAAGACCATATAAATCTTTTTTATGTTGATAAACATAGTCTTGGTTTTTGAAAATCAATATGAACCTTGGAGGTGGAGAACATAAACCCTCTTCGTTTATAAAAACCGTTTAGAAAAGCACTTTTTTACATACTTTGTTATAATCTTAAAATATTTTGCACAAGCAATAGGCAAGAAAGTTTTCTAACAGACTTTCTAATATAGCTACCAGAGTATATGTTTAATCATAATCTATACCTTCTTGTTGATTATATCCTTGTGCTACCAATCTAGCCTTATTTCTAGATACTATACCGTTTTCATCTAATTTATTTCTGAAGACCCATTTTGTTTTTTGACGGATTAACTTATAGGTAAAGGTATAATTCCCAGAACATCATTAGCTCCAAATTGATTTAGTTTTCTTGCATAGCTACAACCAACTTTTCTCTTTTATGCTTCGTTGACATTTTTTGGGTTCTATTGTAGATATATTACATAAGAAATTACTATGATTTGGGGCTTGAGAATTTAAGGTTCTTTGATTAAGATTTCCTATAACTTGATCTAGTGGATGATTCTTGGACTCCTTAATGTTAATAATTTCGTCAACTTCTATCGACTCATCTTCTTTATTATTATTATTTGCTACTTTGGTATTCTTTTTAAGGGCTTCTTCTTCACCAACATTATCATCAACCAATGGTGATAATTTGGTAGGAGGAGGACTTTCATCGAATGTCACGTTGAGTGATTCTTTGACTTTCATTGTATGTTTGTTTAATACTACATAAGCTTTACTATTTTGAGAATACCCTAGAAAAACACCTTCGTATGACTTTGGGTCAAACTTGGTTAGATAGTCATTAGTAATCAAAATGAAGCACTTGCTTTCAAATACTTTAAAATATTCTAAAGAGGGTTTCCTACCTCTAAATATTTTATAAGGGGTTTTTCCTAGTATTGGTCGAATTAATATTCTATTTAGTATGTAAGTTGACGTATCAACGGCATTACACAGAAACTTTTGTTGAATAGTTTGTTCATTAAGCATAGTCCTAGACATCTTTTGTAAGGTTTTATTCTCTCTTTCTACTACCCCATTTGATTGTAGAGTACGTGGAGCCGAGAAGCTATGAGTAATGCCTTGTGCATCACAATAAGCTCCAAATTGTACTTCATTATCAAATTCCCGACCATGATCCGTTCTAATAGCTATTATAAAACTACCTATTTGGTTTTGAATTTTCCTACTTAATATTTCAAATTTCTCAAAAGCTTCATTTTTAGTCTTTAGAAATCTAGTCCATGTATACCTAGAATATCCATTTACTACAACTAAGGTGTATAGATTACCTCTATATCTTTTAATTGTCGATGGACCAAATAAGTCCATACGTAATAATCCTAAACATATTTTAGTGGAAACCATATTTTTAGCTTTATGACTTGCATGTGCTTGCTTCCTAATTTTGTATGCATCACAAAAATATTTATCATATTTTAGCTTAGGTAAGTTTCTAACTAATTCTTTAGATGACAACGATTGAATTTAACGCATATTTTCATAACAAAGTCTTCTATGCCATAAGGTAGAATTATTCACTATCGTAGCGAGACATAATTTGTATTGAGACTTATTTCCTAATTTCATTACGTATAAACCATTTTTCCTAATCTTGTTTCCTATGATTTTACCATCTTTAATTATTTCACTGCCTTCTTTCGTGAAAAAGACTTGACACTTATTGTTACAAATTTGGCCAACACTAAGTAAGTTAAATGCTTAGTTATCTACGTGTTCTACATTAGATATAGTAAGAGAGTCATTAGAGATCGTACCTTTGCCTATGATCTTTCCTTTTAAGTTACTTTCAAAAACAACATTACCTTTGTCGTATGCTTTGTAAGTAGAGAATAAACTCTTGTTACCGGTCATATGTTTGGAGCAACCAATATCTTTGATCCATTCATCCGGTTCCAAGCATGTTCTCAAGCATACCTCATTTGACAATTGAGCCATGAGACAAGTTTCATCATTAGTTTTATCTTCGGCGTCATTTTTGCTATCACTCCAAGAACCTCCAATGAAGGCCTTTTGATCTTTGTTACGAGATGGTTTTGGACAATCGCCAATGAGTTCATTTGGATCACCGCATCTAAAACATTTCCAGTCACTCTTTCTTTTCTTCTCATCCCTTTGTCGGAATGACTTCATTTCGTCTCTCGGTTGCCTAACAAGTTTACCCTTTCATCTAAAGAACTTTTTAAAGTTCCTTACGGCTAGAGCATATTCTTTGTCATCGCTTTCGGATGTCGAAGTTTCATCATCACTAGACTCTTTCTTAGCTTTCAAGGCGATGGACTTAATTCTTTCCTTTTTTCCTTTATAAATTTCGATATCTTTTTCCATGACTACTTCATGTACTTTTAGATTGCCGATATGCTCGTCTAGAGCTAGTGATGACAAATCTTTCGATTCTTCAATCGCTGTGACCTTTGCTCTCCATTTAGGATGTAGATCCCTAAGAAACTTGCTGACATAGTTCTTGCTAGAGAAACCTTCATCAAGAGCTTTAAGACTAGTAATAATAGTGTTAAATCTAGTAAAACAGTTATCAATAGATTCTTCTTCAAGGATAGTAAATTGTTCATATTGTTGAACAAGAAGATCAATTTTATTATCCTTTACATGACTATTACCTTGATGTGTGATTAACAACGATTTCCAAATATCTTTAGCCATTTTACACATAAAAATTCTTTCGTATTCCTTTTTAGGTAAAGCATTATAAAGAACCATTTTAGCTTAATTATTTTTAGCAAGTTTCTTTTTAAGATCGTCAGATTGTTCTTTAAAAGCAACAACCTCTAAAATTTGGGTTTCTTTGTTTCTAGCAACCGACGAAAAATGACCATTCAAGATAATATGCCAAAGATCTAAATCTTTTGCTTTCACATAAGTTTCAAATCTATTTTTCCAATATATAAAATGATCACTTTCAAAAAGAGGTGGTCTTTGCATAGATTGCCCTTCTAGATATTTATCTGAATCTATAGATCGATTCAAGCTTTAATGTACAATATACGTTAAAGATCTTGGGTGACGTTGGCCTCTGATACCAATTATGGAAACTAAAAGGGGGGTTGAATAGTTTTTACCATTTTGAATTAAAACTTAGATTATCGACTTATGTGAACTCAAGAGATATACACAAGTGTATATGATAGCGATGCAATAAGTAAATAAGTAATCTACGAAATATGAACAAGTAAAGATAAGAAAGATCAAACTGACGACATAATGATTTATAGTGGTTCGGCTACGAAGCTCCTCTTCGCCCTACTCCACTCCCCAAGTACCCAACTTGAGAGTTATCTTCACTATGTCAACAAGCTCCCTTTAGGAGGAGAAAACCGTACACGTTGCTTACACTTTTTCCGGTACTAATCTAAATACCAAGTCCTACTTCAAGATAGAACCAAACTAACACACTATGTATTTTGAGGCCTAAATACTAACCTTTTTTTTTGAACGGCAAAGATGGAATATATATAACAAGCCTAAATACTAACCTATCATACACATATGATACACACAACATACAACACAAGATATACAAGATGAATGATTATCACAAATGTGATGACACAACTAAACTATTAACACTTGAAGCTTGATAGTCTTCTTGAGTGTTGTTCACTAAAGAGTGGAATGAGTTGATCACTTGTAATGGATTATGTAACAAGTATAATGACCAAAGAATATAAAAGATAAAAGATGTATGTGAAAAATATTTGTCAAGAGTTGTTTAAAATGAAGACTTAAGGTTCTATTTATAGGCAAACCTTTGAAATTCAAATGCTGTCTGAAACAGCTGGATGGTGCGACCCACGAATCCACCATCAGCTGGATCTGTGTGTTGTTTCGGTGGATCCGTCCGAGGAGCTGGGACAACATTTGTCATTTTATGATTAACCCCAAATCTATACAAAATATTGTTTTGTACTTATTAAAACTAGTTTAATAGATTCTTCTAGAAAAAAAATTTCTTATCACCAATAAGGAAAGATTTTCTAAATTTGGAAATATTTGGAAAGATTGTTTTCACTTATGGTTAATCTTATTTTGTCTTACATGATTAATATAACTAGCTTATAATTAATTATGTGTTAACTTAAATTATTTGATTAGAAAAGATTTATGCAAATGATAATATTTTTCTTTAATCATTAACTTTTTTAATAATGCCATATTCATACCTTAAGTGATTTTTTGTCGTTAAGTAAACTTTCGACTAAATAACTTGTTTACATAAACTTTTACGTACTATGACATTGTATTTGTTATTATCAAAACATGAAGATCATTAAATATAAGCGAATATTTGTATTAACAACCCTCTAAATCACGAACAAAGCAGGTGTGTTTTTGAAACGCTACTTCAAGATCAGAGTCACAGAATTGATCCACTGAAAATAAATTGTGTCCAAGCCCCTGATGACATCAAATAACGTTTATTTTATAGCATTATTTATCCCATCTATATCGCTCGTTCTATATTATTTTATGCATGAATTGGTACTTAATTGCTTATATTTGTTATTTGCAGTAAATATGGAGCAATTGGTGAAGTTTAACTAAAAGGCATGCATTTTAGAGCTTAAACGAAGAAATCAAGAATCTGTTGTTCTGACAACTAATACGCCGTATCCATCAAGGAAGATACGGCATATCTACTCCTTAACTTCATAAGCAACAACGAAGATATAAAGACCAATACGCCGTATTCATGAAGACTTATACGCCATATCCACTGGCGGTTCATGAGTCATTCTAGAATATATTTATCATGGTCACCACTCCAAGAAACCCTAATATGCCGTATTGACAACATCCAAGACCGCGTATCGACCGAATTCCAAAGGCTATAAATACCGAACCCTAAATACGAATTTTAGTGTGCAATTTTCATACCAAAGACTGAGAAGAAGGCATTAACCACCAAGTTCAACTTTTAGGTAAAGGCGAGAAGAAGGCAATTTTTATACCAAAGACTAAAAGGCGCAACACCCTCAATCGTTCGTCTATGACATTTGTATTCGTTATAATGGTTATTGGCTAATACCTTTAGGTATTAGCCATGTTTATGATAATTTAACGTTTGGTTTATGTTTATCTTGATTGCATCTTATAAGTTGTGTGTTGCTTTATGTTTATCATTTTTTACTCATTTATGTGCTTAAGTATGCGACCTATCATTCAACTGGATTTACAAAATGGACCAAGTGGACTAGATGCCGAGATAGCTCTCCATATTACGATATATATATCTAGAGTAATAGGATCACAAATATTGACCTATCTTTGCCTCTGGTTTAGTGAACAATTTGGACTAGCAGGTGACCTAGGATCAACAAATAACGTTCTAATTTCTTAGGTAAATATCTGGATAGTGGACTACTAGTATATAAAGAACCGTTAAGTAGTAAGTTAGTAAAGTCTCGATGAGCTAGGATTCAATAAGATCACCATTATTGTTTTCTAAGATAGATTATAATCAACCATGATTGCTTTATGCGGATGTGGTTAATTGTGACATAATTGCCATGTCTAGGTTTTAGGAAGAAGTACTGTCTAAATCTGGTAATGATATATCAACAACGAGATAACACAATCATTGCACTTATAAACTAAAACCTGCATTTTATTAGATTAAATATGGTTAATACGTTTTCCTTACAATAGGCTTGACCGCTTCTCTATCTTCTAAGTTTTAGCTTGTGTGTGTTAATCGCCTAATCTCAATCTAGGTAAACCCAAACTCATGCTAGTCTCTCAGGCTGTAAACCCCCCTTTTACCATTAGTTTAGGTTTAACTTAGGTATAACTTAGAATAACTTAAGACTAACTAAGATAACTAAAATACTGATAATTAAGTATTAACATTCTCGCTCTTAGTGATCGACACCCTACTTACCAACAAAACTACATCTGATCGGGTACACTGCCCGTTAGTGTTGTTTTAGGTATAGTCCGCAAAATATAAATAGTAAAACTTGATAATAAATAATACCTACGCAAAACGAAACATCAAGTTTTTGGTGTCGTTGTCAGGTAGTGAAATTGTTTAATTCTTATTTATTAGTATTTTTAGTTTAGTTTAACTTAGATTAGTTTGCATTGTATAGTTTTGCATATTGTGTGTTTTAAATTTTCTACATTGTTTTTCTTTTCTGTTACTGTTCTGGTCGACTGACCAATACGGTGTATTCTAACTATTAGATACGGCATATTAACCCTTCGACACATATACAGCGTATTCGTACTCAACAGATCAATACGACGTATTTAGTTAATTGAATACGGCGTATCGATCATCTAATACAGCAGCAGATTGTATATTTCATATTCCATTCTCGTTTATAGTTTTATGTATTTTCTCTCTTCCGAGCCTATCCTACTGATTGTGTATCCTCTGTTTTAGGAGTGCATGACCAGGAGTTCTACGAAAGACCTCCTTACACCTTTCGAAGAACCAGAACGAGTATTTCATACAACAAGGAAGCTTTTCAAGACAACGAGTCTTGACTATTCGAATTCACCAGAATTCGATTTATTTTCTGATCATGAGAATCAGAGTAAAGAAGGAATCACAGAAGAAATGGAGAATACGACTGTGGAAGAATACATGACTATAACCCGAATAAACTATGAATCGGGGAATGAGAAGGGTAGGATTGAATTGAAAGGTCGATTTCTCATTGAGTTGTGTGACAATGCCTTTAGCGGAACAAATGGAGAAGACGCAATTGAATACATTGAAAATTTCCTCAAGATAGTCGATTCGCTCAACATACCTAACACAAGTAATAATCAACTTAGGGTATGCGTTATAACACCCCGTGTTTTAGGTCATTGTACGACGATTGCGTGCCTGATGTCGTAAATATTATTTTACGAGTTTCCGTGAACGAGCGTCGACATTTAAAATTTTATTTGTCGCTAATAAATATTTTTGCATTTTATTATGAAAAATTTAGAGAAGAATTGATAATTTTTATTTTTGACGTTTCGCAAGTCAACGGTTGATCGCGCGTTCGTTAATCGTTTTGAGCATCGTAAAAATTTACGACATGTCTCGCTATTATTCTTATGATCATAAAATATCATTTTATGAACCGGGTCATATTTGTTCCTCGACCTTGGCCAAAGCTCGCGTTTAAGGCTCGCGTTTAATTAAAAGTGGGTATAAGATATTTATTAGATATTTATAAGATATTTATTAGATATTTATCTAAAATATCTTTTAGATATTTTCCTTTAACTTAACCCTAGTTAACTTAACTAGAGTTTCTTAACCTTAGTTAAGCCCTATATAAAGGCTTAACTAGTAAGAAAAACATACAAAACACATTCCTAAGGTGTAAAACACAAAAATCTCTCTCATTTCTCTCATCATATATCACGGCTCAAAACCATCTCCATAACACATCCATACTTTGATTTTCTAGATCAAATACAAGTGTTCTTACATCTATTCTAAGGTGTTCTAAGAAAGATCGGAGGGTTGATTTCTCGTTTCGAAGATTTAAGAAAGTTTGTGCAAGATTCGGGTTTCAAAGGATTAAGGGTTTTTCTAGTGTTATAATCTCGGGTTTGATATCCAAAACAAGGGTTTAGATGTTTGGTCATCATACTACATATCATCAAGGGTAACTAAGACTCTTTATGTATTCATACTTATGATTTTATGTGTTCATATGTTTTATTTAGTCTAAATCACCATTTAGGGTTTCTTAATGTATTTGATTAAAAGTGAGATTAAACACTTGGTTATCTAAATCTGGACAAAACATGACCTTAATGGACCTAATTATGGTAAGACATAAGATATTAACGGGTCTTAACTGGTTTGTAACAAAGTGGTAAAACAAAAAAGATCCTAAAAACAAGTTTAAACAAATTTTGAGAAAATATCTTAAGGGTTGTTGTAATTCGAAAATTTAACATATATGTTTAATGATTTTATAAAATACTACATGTCACAAGGATCAAGGGTCATAAAGAACTCGAAAAACCGATTAATAACGAAGAAGATACGCTATTTACAAGTTTATGATAGTTAATACTTTTATAAAACAATTTTTATAAAAAGTACTATTCACCACAGAAACTTATACTTTATAAACATCAATAATATGATAAAACTTTCAATTACAAGAACGTGCTCGAAAGAATCGCTAAAAACAGAGCTATAACGAATAAGATACGACATTTACGGGTTTTGCGTTAATAAGTTATAATCTGTAATGAACAGTAAAAACACTATTCACATCAGAATCATGAAAACCTAAAAATGTGATTTTATGATCACTACGTCTTACTACGAAAGCGTGGGCGTAGAAAACGCGAGGAACAGACGAAAACTACAAAAGTTATAGTCATTTGTGCTAAAGGCTAATTATAAACCGTGTTTTCCTAATAAATATGATTTCGCAAAACGATAGATGTTGATATAGCAATATAGAGATATATGTGTTTATTAGTTATCAAAGTGCAATATTACTAGGGAATTTCAGATGAGCCTCTCGGAATGACGTAACGACGAGTTGTAGGAATTTGACGATTTAAAGTATCCTAGCTCCTCGTCACGTCATGTCATGACCTCTATGATTAGGATACCCGAATGATAATATGATTGATAAGCTATATAGGATTGTATATGGTAGTTGTTAGACAACGTACTTGAGTACTGATTCGACACCTTATTGATTTAGGTTGCTTTTCCGACATTATCGGACGCATTTTGCGGATATACTTGACATTAGCCTCACTTGAGGGTTGAGTTCATAACCCCACGTTTACATGATTTGTTTTATAAGTATTGGGGTCAGAACATGCTTGTCTATAAATATAATTCTTGGTTGAATTACAAATTGATTTATACACTTATTTATATATCTCGTGATGAGATGCAATACTTGGTTAAATTTTTGGACGTAAACACATACTGGATTTTTTATTGAATGATTACGGATTAGCTTAAGTAAGATTGGACTGTAAATCACTTGGAGGGTGAGCGCGAATGTTATAAAATAGATCTATTGGGGATTGACAACCCCTATTCGGGTGATTAGCTCTCACTAGTTCGAGATCGAACTAACGAACGTTATACCATGTCCCGATATGAATGATTGGTGGTCTACATGCAACAACTATATACTAATGAACATTTACCGTGCCTTGAATAAAGTGGCATACTTACAAGTCTACGTCGTAGTTTCCATGAACTTAGAGTAATCGTAATCATTTCTCTTACATACTTAAAACTAATTGGGATATTGTGCTCATTATAATATCTACTTGAAATATTTTTGGATATTGTGTTCATTATAATATCTACTTGAAACATTTTTGGATATTGTGCTCATTATAATATCTACTTGAAACATTTTTGGATATTGTGTTCATTATAATATCTACTTGAAACATTTAGGAATATCCCATGTCATTATAAATCTCTTGAAACAATTTGGGATAATCATGACATTACAATAAAATACGTGAAACCATTTTGAGATTTAATATAAGAAAACTATAAATGTAGTTTAATGCGTTGCAAGTCTTTATTCCGAAACTTGTAACACAGAAACCATATTATATTTTGGGATTTACATTTCATAATTACAAAAAACCTATGAACTCACCAACTTTAATGTTGACACTTTAAGCAGGTTATCCTCAGGTGAAATAGAATTATGACAATACTTGATGTCATTAGAGTCCAAATTTACAGATTTCTTTTCAAACACTCAGTAGAGGTCGTTCTCATCCTGACTTGTACAATGAATCATGAAGTAACGCTCCCGGAAATACATTTCCGCAGCGAAACCCCCAATTTTGGGGTGTTACAGATTGGTAATCAGACCAAGTTAAGAGAACTAGGTTGAATTTTACTAAACTATAACCCGTTAACGATCACAATTTTTCAAAAATTTTACAGACAACATACACTATTTGTTGCAATTAGTTGGTCATACTAGATGCTTACATGAATTTTATACATGTTCATAGGATAGACTAACCTAAACCCTGTTGAGGTATGGTGGGTGCATCATAGCTCAAGACCATGCAGTAATGTGCATGCAATATATAACTATGTTAAAATTAGATGAACATAAAAATTCGGTATTGTCCAACGCCGAGTAAATTATATTAATAGGTCAAAGGAGTGTACCAATTCAAGACTGAAGCTCAAACATTCTTGTTTAATAGTTCGAATGGAGGCCATGAAATTGTTACACAACTCGAGGTGCTTGATAAATTCCCTTGAGGATGGTTAGGACTCGTGAGGCAATTATGTTGACACAATTATGCTAATTTATAGTGGTAAGACCACTATATGAATATTTGTCTGATATGTGCAGACACACTACTTTGCTACTTGCGGACGTGACTTAGGTATATATAGTAATGCAATATATACATACTTACCCCTACTTGTGTGTATCCTATAATTATTTATATAAGGAACATTTCTTTAGGCAAGGTGGTATTATAAGCTCGTAGGCCCTAAACATTAAGCTATCGAATATGATATCTTACCATCACCCATTTATGCCATGAGCGCACATTCATATTGACCATACATCACTTCACAACACTCTATTTCGGAGCATGACTTTTGGGAAATAAACAAATTTTACATTTTTGGGATTTTGAAGGAAATGGCACCAAAGAGAGCCACAAGGTCAACACCAGGTACAGAAAATCTTACCACCACAACTGTCACCAATGCCCAACTTCAGGCAATGATTGACCAAGGTGTTACTGCTGCACTGGTAGCACGAGATGCAAACAGAAATGGCGACGACAGCCATACTTCAGGAACGGGTGTCAGAAGGAATGAACACGCTGCTCGTGAATGCACCTACCCGGATTTCCTGAAGTGCAAACCCTTAAATTTTAAGGGCACTGAGGGAGTTGTCGGACTCACTCAGTGGTTCGAAAAGATGGAGTCTGTCTTCAGTATAAGCAACTGCACAGTAGCATGCCAAGTCAAATTTGCGACTTGTACTCTGCAAGAAAATGCCTTGACGTGGTGGAACTCTCACGTTAAGACTACTACTCCGGAAGTTGCCCATGCAATGCCATGGAAAACGTTGAAGAAGATGATGACAGACAAGTACTGCCCGAGGGGTGAAATTAAGAAGATTGAGTTTGAAATGTGGAATCTGAAGGTGAAGGGTACCGATGTGGTAACCTATAACCAACGTTTCCAAGAACTGGCACTAATGTGCGATCGGATGTTTCCGGAAGAGTCGGACAAGGTTGAGAAATATGTCGGTGGCTTGCCCGACATGATCCATGGCAGTGTGATGGCAACTAAGCCGAAGACTATGCAAGATGCCATTGAGTTCGCCACCGAACTAATGGATAAGAAAATCAGCACATTTGCTGAAAGACAAGCTGAGAACAAGAGGAAACTTGATAACAACAACCAAACTCAACAACAACTTCCCAAGAGGCAGAATGTGGCTCAAGCTTACGCCGCTGGGACTGGTGAAAGGAAGGAGTATGCTGGGACTCTTCCATTGTGCAACAAGTGCAAGTTTCATCACAATGGCCCGTGCACTGTAAAATGCGCAAACTGCAAGAGGGTCGGTCATCTGACCAGAGACTGTTGGAGTTCTGCTGCTACTAGCAATCAGAGAACCCTCACTTGCTATGAATGTGGGAATCAAGGGCATTACAGGAGTGATTGCCCCGAATTGAAGAATCGAAACCATGGAAACCAAGCTGAAGGTACCGAAGCACGTGGAATGGTATATGCCTTAGAAGGTGGAGACACCGATCAAGACCTTAACAACATTGAAGATGAGATTGAAGCTTAAAAGAAAAAGTTGTCTCGCTTTGCCTAATAAATCCTAAGTTGGAACTATCTTAGACTTTATTTCCCTAGGAGTTCTTATTGTATTTCTCTTAAACATCCGTTGTACGAACGATTTCAAATTATCTATCGAATCTATGTATCGTGAAATTTCAGCCAATCTACTCCAATTCTCTAAATTATTCATGTAAGTCATTCTAAAAGTCATAACGCTATTTTGACAAAAATGAGCAATGCATCGTTAGTCCTCAATTATACATAATTTGATCACCTATGTATAATTCAGGAAGGACCATGCCGTGCTGAGAGTAGTCACCTTAAAACTTCTTGTCAAGAAAACAAATTTTCTAATTATATCAAGTTCTGTGTACGTATTCATGAAGCGCGATTACTACGGTAAATCGAATTAGTAACTATAACTAAGTAAACCGTTACACCATGTTACTATAAAGTCGACGTCATTTTATACCAAATCCTAAGCCAAGAAGCCGAGACACATCCTTAGTCACTCTAGGACAATTCGCTATCAAACTTGCCGCCAAAAGAATTACGCCGATGTGAGACGAAAGTCAGTAGAATTTCAAGATTTACAACCTGTTTATGCTTAAGGTATCGCCTTAGAAAGGAGAGGTACACTTTGGCAAATGGGGGAAGAAAAACCTTAGATAGGATGGACCTTTCAAGGTGTTGGAACAAGTTGAATCCGTTGCTTACAAACTTAAGTTTCCGCAAGAGCTGAGTAGGGTTCACAATACGTTTCATGTATCTAACTTGAAGAAATATTATTCTGACGATCCATTAGTCGTTTCATTGGAAGGACTCCAAGTGGATGACAAGCTTCATTTTGTTGAAGAGCCTGTAGAAATTATAGATCGTGAAGTCAAACAATTAAGGTGAAGTCGTGTCCCAATTGTAAAGGTTGGATGGAACTCTAGGCGGGGCCTTGAGTTTACGTGAGATCGTGAAGATCAATTCAGGAAGAAATATCCACATCTCTTCACCAAGACCGCACCATCATCAAGTGTCGTGTCATATGCCTTGAGGACAAGGCTCACTTAACGGGGGAAGACTATAACACCTCGTGTTTTAGGTCATTATACGACATTATGTAATTCACAATGGATAAGAGACAATGTAAGTGAAAGATTAGTGTTGTGTGGAGGAATGAAGGATAAAATTGGTATTTAAAAGGGAGGGAAGTAGCCGTTAGGCTACTATTTCATACGCCGTTGGAGTTATATTCATATAAAAAAGTTTTAATACCACACCTCTTCATCAAACACTGTTCGGGAAAGGACACTCGTAACTGAATTGCGAGACACATTCTTCCTTAACAAGGAGAGATGTAACAACTCACATTTTCACACACTTTTTACTTTCACTGAACACTAATTATTTTATTATATAACTTTTACGCGTTCACTTTATTTCTAACGATAAATTAATCGCGTAAAGCTGCAAAAAAACGTTATTCAATGTAAACGGGCATCAAACAATTAAATATTTACATCAAGCAAGTGTTAAGTAATTATTTTGAGGGTAATCATTAACATTGTTCATTTTATTTTTATTCGTTACGTAAAGTGTTTACATTTCGGATATTGCATACCATGCAATACTTACTGTTTTGGATATTGTATACCATGCAATACTTACTGTTTTGGATATTGTATACCATGCAATACTTACTGTTTTGAATATTGTATACCATGCAATACTTACTGTTTTGAATATTGTATACCATGCAATACTTACTGTTTTGAATATTGTATACCATGCAATACTTACTGTTTTGGATATTGTATACCATGCAATACACACTCTAAACAATTGCGGTCCTACACTCATACAATTTACAAACCTATGAATTCACCAACATTATTGTTGACGTTTTAAAGCATGTTTTCTCAGGAGATCAATGAGGTACAAGACAAGGGATACATTGGTGGTCGTTATTTTGGAAGTCATTTGCATTAAAGATTTGGTTGCATTACATTTTGGAGGATCATTTATTATGAACTGGAATCTTTGTATAATTTAACAATGAACAAGTAAAGCTTCGGGCTTTTGTAACAAACATTTTGCTAAATCCAATGTATCGGTTTTAAACGACACTTTTAAAAGTCGTTCTTATATATATCTTGTGTTGTTGACCTATGAAGTGACGCTCCCAAACCCATATTCCGTTGCGTCCCATTTTAAGGGTGTTACAAAAAGTGTGTGTGTATATTCCAGGCGTAGAGATGTAGACGCCATATGTTAGGTTTAGTCTCAAGGATCTTATGATTCCTGTTATAGTTCATTGATGTAACCGTATTATTCTGATCAAATAATATTGGAGCTTGGAATGTTTGGTAAAACCTTGTTCATAACATTGTTCTTTATGTATTAATTCCATTGTGCAAATATGTTATCAATGTTATTATATCCTAGATGGCTTAAACGGTCCTAGAAGATTATCAACGATTCTTTAATCTTCACAATTGGTATCAGAACCTGGTGGCTCTCGATCTAGGATCTACAAGGTGTTTCTATGTCGAAGTTATGAAGATATTGAAGGTACGAATTTTTTGTTTTGGTTATCATGTCGAATCTGGTGATATTAGGGTTTTTCAGCAACCCTAATTCGATAAAAATAGGAGTTTGGTTACAAGGATTTGTTGGTACTTATTTTTAGAGACATGGAAAAGAAAATGTAGCAGGTACGTTCATGAATGTAAATTAGGGTTTACTTAAACCCTAATTCAATGAAGTAACGAAGGAGCATGTTGTTTAGATGTGGAGCATGTTGGTTCATGGTATTAAGATTAATAATGCTGGTTCATGTTTGGCATTGATATTGTTGGACATGGATGCTTCATGATTATGGTATTCATTGTTTCAAAGAGCAGTACTAAGTTCCAAGTTGATTATTAGTACTGCCAATTAATAATAGTTAATACTGCTCGTTGAAACTTTGTACTGCTGGTTCTTATTGATGCTGCTCGTTATAATAGTTAGTGCAGTTCATTCGTTTCTGCTGCTAAGGGATCTAGAGGGTATGACTGATGTTGGGCCAGTGGATGCTCCAAGATATCCGAAAACCAATGAAGAGGGATGGTGGCTCGTTGTTGGTGATACCAAAAGTAATCAGTTGCTTATGTTTAACAGGGTTTCACTGCAAAGAAAGGCTAAGGTGAAGCTTGATGTCGTTGTTCCAAGTGAAGCCAGGAAGAAAAACTTTATGCTATGTCTCATGTGTGATTCTTACATGGGATGCGACCAGGAGTATGATGTTAAACAAGCTTCACCTAATGATGACAGTGGGATTCGAATATAACTTATTCGAATGGAGAATATGAATGAAATCAGTTGTACGAGTTAGAGTTTTTGGAACCTAACTACTGGAGTATGTTTTATATAAGCAGGTAGAGAATAAAGATTACTGACACTAAAAAGTGTCACAAAATGAATTAGTGACACATTAGTGACAGTGTAGTAACAAATAAAGTGTCACTAAATAGTATGGGAGGAAGGAGAATCCAAATTAGTGACACATTAGTGACATATTAGTAACAGATTAAGCGTCGCTAAATAGTATGGGAGGAAGGAGAATCCAAATTAGTGACACATTAGCGACAGATTAGTGACAGATAAAGTATCGCTAAATGCTATGGGAGGAAGGAGAATGCACATTAGTGACAGATTCATGACAATTTTGTGACAGAAAAAGTGTTGCTAATTGGTAATTACTTAGTACTGCTTATTAAAAAGTTAGTACTGCTCCTTTATTTTTAATACTGTTCGAGCAATATTTAGTACTGCTAAGCATTATGTTTGTACTGCTGCTATGGGACGATTTGTACTGCCAACTTTATACTTAGTACTACTTCGTGTTTGGTTAATACTGCTACAATATTCGTTAATACTCTTGTCCAAAATTGATGGTACTGTTGGTTACATGCTACTGCTGCTACATGTAATATATGGGATGTTGCTATGACAAGAAGTATTATGTTTAAAGGTGTGATTGATGCTTCGTTTAAGGGGAAGCTAACAGGTTATGATTTTAAATGTTCTTAAACGTTTAAAGGCTCATATTTATTGGATTAATTGGTTACGAAGATGGTTATTTATCACTTATTTGGAGTTGAAGTGGAGTTTCACAGGTTTGTGTTTTATCATATCTCAAATGGCTTACAACATTTGGAGGTAACTTGTTTGTGTTTTCAATGTTGTGACGAAGACTTGTCAAACTCTAGCAAAGGTGTGTGATTTTTCTTATGGTGCTTAATGCGCACATTTACTATCACTATAAAGAGTTACGTTGTTATGCTCAGTGTCTCATTGAAGATAAGTTTGTCAAGAGGTTGCGAGCATACTTTATACATTGGGTCTTGGATGGAGTTTGAACAGCAAGTGGATAGTACAAGTATAAGACACAGTTTGGGTTATTCTACTCCGAGCATCAAGTTCATTATTACTTAGTTTCTTCATCAGTGATCCATTACATAGAGTCTACCGAATGAAAGATTCAAAGAAATAGGTAACATATGGGTTTCAGAGGGAAGGCTTATTGTTAAAATGTTAACCATTTTCATGCACCACATAACGTAAAGGTTTTTACTAACTGCTAGTCATTATTACTACTGCATAGTTAAGTTTTACTGCTCAAGTTCATTTATTTTAAGGGCGTCATGGAGGGTAATTTGGAGTTGTTGGAAGGCTGGATTAGAAGTGTGATAGTGGTTGTCAAAATCAAAGTTGCATACTTTAGTCTCCTATTTGATTATGACAAAAAGGGGAAGAAGGCATTACAAAGGTGATTTGCAACTTGTAGATCCTTGGTGGTATAGTTCTATTCTTTCATATATGTTGGGAATTATTCATTCCTGACTTAGTACCGCTAGTTATAATACTTAGATTTCGTTAGTTTAACTTTAGTTGTAATTAGTATTGGACTAGGACAAAGTGTTAAAGTATCTGATCAGTTAGTTAGGTACGGTTAGTATAAATAGTTAGTAACGTTTTATGAAGATATGCGTGAGATATCTTAGGGAAAGATAAGCAATGAATCTTTTATACGCGCTTTCATTTTGTAATCCATGAGGGTTTCGCTTTTTCTATTAAAAGGCAACCTAGGCATTGTTAGTAAGTATAGTTCTACAACGGATCATAGAGTCGAATAGTATCATTGCTTGTAATCTATAACCTGGCAGATTCAAGGTTTAATATAAAAAGTTCTTTTATGATTATCAATATTGTTTTCTTAGATTATTGATTAGATTCGCATATCAATAGTGTTTTATCAGTGTTTCATTATGTTGCTTTAGATTTGATTAAAGGAGCAACCCTATTTGCAAGCTGAAAGGTTAGATTTATTCAGTAAATAATCAACAAGTGGGTATCAGAGCTTGTCGTGGAATTCTCTGAATAAAGAGAGTCTAAATTGTAGAGGTCTAGAACAAGACATTCCTCCACCCACTATCACTGCAATGAAGATCCCTATCATCAAGAAGGGAGAGTACGATATTTGGAGCATGAGAATGCAACAATCTATTCTGCTATTACAGACCATAATCTATGGGTATGTTATTGTAATGGAGACTAGAAGAAGAGCACCTGCAGACAATTGGAGAAACATCTGCACCTCCTGCTCCTAAGACTACCAAACAACGATGGCTGCTAAAAGGAATCAGGAAAGAGTTAAAAGCATCTTGCTTTTAGCAATACCTGATGAATACCTCCTCAAGTTTCATAATGTTGCAGATACTAAATCACTCTGGGAGGCAATCAAATCGAGGTTTGGTGGTAATGTAGAATCCAGAAGCTGCTGAGAAATATGTTATAAAAACATCAGTTTGAAAATTTTTTTTACGCTATCAAATTAAAATCTTGACAAAGCTTTATGATAGATTCCAAAAAACTGAATTAGTCAATTTGGAGGTTCATGGTGCTACCAATATCAAAGGAAGATATCAACCAAAAGTTCCTTAGAAGTCTTCATTCTTCTGGAAATCAGGATTGCCATATCATGAGAAATACGCCATACATTGAGGAGATTGACTGATGGACCTTTACGACAATCTATGGGTGTATGAAGGATGAGGTTGGAAAAGGTTTCAGGTCCAACCGCGCTTTCTCAAATTTGGCTTTTCTTCCTTTGGGAATACTGACGGTATTAGATGAAGTTAGTACTGCCAGTGGAGATTTTGGGGTTAGTACTGCTGGTGGAATTAATCAAGTTCCATCTACTCCATGTGCACATGATGTAGCTTACTCCTTCCTTGCACAACCAACAACCAGTTCTCAACTTGAGAATGAGGATTTTCAGCAGATGGATGGAGATGACTTGGAGGAATTGGATCTTCGATGGCAGGTGGCTATGTTGACTGTAAGAGTAAAGAAGTTCATTCAGAGGACAGGAAGGAATATGGACTTCAAAGAAAAACGACATGTTTCTCTTGATAAGTCAAAGATTGAGTGCTACAACTGTCATAGAAAAGGGCATTTTGCTAGAGAATGTAGATCTGGAAGAAATCAAGGGAGAAGATCTTATGGTGACAATGGCAGGAGCAATGCACCAACAACTGAATCTTCATCACAGGCACTGGTGGCTCAAGATGGTCTAGGAGGCTATGACTGGAGCAATGATTTTGAAGTAGAACCAGTCAACTATGCTTTGATGGCAATCTCCTCTTCAAGCTCATCAAGTTCTTCTGACAGTGAGGTACAAAAATGTTCTAAACAATGTCTTGATTCATTTAAAACTCTTCAAAAGAACTATGATACTGAAAGAGAAAAACATAACAAAGCAAAACTAGAAATCAGGGGTTATGAGATAGCCTTAGAGTCACTAGAATCTAGGATTCTTGGACATGAAAAGAATGAATTGGCTTGGGGTGAGAAATATGAATTTCAAAACTATGAGCTTAAATGTAGAGAAATAAAAATTAACAACTTAAATCTGGAATTAGAGAAAGTTGTTAAGGAAAGAGATGAGTTAAAAGATAAGATTGCAAAATGGGAAGAATCATCCAAGAATCTTGATGAAATACTTAACAGTCAAATGAGTGCTAGAGATAAAACTGGTTTAGGATATGAGAACATTATATGCATCGTTGATATTGACAAAGATCACTTGTCGGCTTGTGAAGCCTATATGCTCTATTACATAACCTCTTTTACTCCATTCAATCTTTCTCACTTCATTATAAATCGAATAAATGATTTCAAGCATCGCTCTAATGGCATCTTACCACACGGTCTTTTGCTTTCGAAATTTCTTGACAAACTCACTAGGTACTCTCCAAATGATCATAAATTCATCTGTCACCCAACAAAAATGAATCCTTTATCTAATCTTTCAAATGAAGAAATTCTAGAAGATGTTCGGTGTTCCCATCATAATCATCATGGTTAAATTAGATGTTACATAAAAATCCAATGTAACATGATTATACACTAGGACAAACTTATTTGTTAAATGTATAATAAACTAGATATTATTAGGATATATCTTAGTATGTGTATACCTACCTTTAACTATATCTTATGCTTCTTATTTCTCTATGTGCCTTATCTTGATAAAATAATTGAATTAGGCTAGCTTACCCATTTCATTTGGTATTTAACTAAATTGGTTGATTCTTAGGAAATATGAGTCGTTACAGCACATCCCTCTCTAGCCTTCTCTTTTCTACACAAAATAGAAAAAGAATTAATACTAGGAAAATTTCGTAACCCCCAGAAAATGGTCCCAAAAAACATGGGACGGCTCTCAAATATATCTGGGATCGCCCAATGTTACAAGACCGTCGTTAGCAGGGTTACGAAATTTTTACTATTTCCTCTTTTTCTACAACTTTTACCCTCTCCATCCTAGCCTCATTAGGTCTTTCTCTGTTTAGACAAACATCTTTTAGAACCTTTATTCATCTAATACCATGCTTTTCTTAAACTACACAACCTTTGTCACTAACACCCATCTTCTTCATTCTCCATCATCTTGTCTTCTTTACTTCTACCATTCTTTCTCTTCATGTCTTCTTCAAACCCTCTTCCAAACTTCTCAAGAAAACCTAGAATCTTGGTTAGACAAGTTTGGATAAGAACTATTTCTTCACCATAATTACCACCTCAATCTCAAAATGCCTATCCACCACCTCTTCTAAGAGTTTCTAACTCTCAACCTTTACCACCACCTCATTCCTCATCCTTATCATAAATCTGCTTAGGGAGCTTATGGTGATTCATACGTATTAGAATTCCTCTTCACTACATGTTTCCTTCGACTATCTGGACGGGCCGGGAGGGGGGGGGTTTCGTTGACCGTATTATCTAAGACACCACCTTCTCCACAATCACGATCTCCACCACCAACCTTGATTTACCTTGCTACTTTTGACCAAGTCAACTTTTACTTGGGCTTTTGTTATTGTTGCATCTACACTTGAAATTAATTTCATTAATTAAGAGATAAGCTCAACCTCATCCAATTCCTTCTCACTCATCCTTTTGCTCAAGTTCATGCTCCACCAAACAATGCCTCACCAACTTCTCCTCCATCACCTCGTTAAATTTAAACATTCCTATATGTTTAAATTTCCTTAAATAAATGATCATCCATCTTTTGCTTATGGCATCTCCTTGACATCAAGAATCAACTAGTCTAGTTCTAGTTTAGGATGTCTCTTTATATTATGCTTAATTTCTAGTCTTGTAATATTCATACCTTGCAAGTATGAATTTAGCTTCTATTACGAATGAATGAATTTATCTTAGTTTATTAGTATGATGGTTGATTCAATTGCTTCTTTATGATGGATGTTTTTACTTTTGGCAAAACTTATATATTTGTCGTAATATTGCTACAAGTTGGATATGATATATATACTAGTTGCAAAACCCACCCGTTGGGCGGGTATGACTTGTGATTATTGTGTATTTTTTTAAATATTTTTAAGAAATTCTTATGTGTAAATTATATACTTCAAGAAATTATGAATGTGAAGACACAAACCTGATTCTGAGCAATTGCTTTGAACAATCAATCCTTCTCTTTGATTTTTATATGCATGCATAAACATACGTCCCTGCAACATCTTTTTTCCTTCTTGAGATTCATGCAGAAACACCACGAAACCATATAGAAACATGCAATCAAAATGATTATACCTAAGATGTTAATTGTGTAGATAAATGATTATACCTTAATCTGTTTGGCTAATCTTTTATTAACCCCACATGCAATCGGAATGCTTAAGTAATCTGTAAGAAGCTATTGAGACCATTACTTATAAGAGAGTGTATAAGATGCCACAAAGCTGTATATCTGTGTGTAGTACTATGGATGATTATAGACCAATTTTGAGAATAAGATCATTAGTACAAACCATTTTCAACTTGCTCAGGAGCCCATAGTTATCTGAGTTTAACCTAAATGTATTAGTTTTTACCTTGGGTTAACGGAACGCAGTCGCCTAAATGTATTTGTTTTCTGGCCGTCGTCCTCTTTCCGTACATCATAAGCAAGTTCATGGTCCTACATAGAATAATAAAATGAAAATCAAACCATATTTGATAGATTTACATTATCACTATGAGTTATCACTCTAACAACACCCATAGATTCAAACTAACAAAATTCACATATG
Organism: Tanacetum coccineum; assembly: GCA_026074375.1. Classification (NCBI taxonomy): domain Eukaryota; kingdom Viridiplantae; phylum Streptophyta; class Magnoliopsida; order Asterales; family Asteraceae; genus Tanacetum; species Tanacetum coccineum. Next base: position 25,720 of record BQNB010052667.1, read on the forward strand.
ATATATCAACAGAAGCTCAAAGTAATACCTTCATGTCTTAAGACGTCAATAAGGTGTGAGATTAGTTCAGTTGCTCAAGTTCACTTGAAAGACCTATACTCATTCATAGGATGATAAAAAAAGAATAAAACATTCTTACAATATTTTAACCATAAACTGATATTATAAGAGTGCAATGGTTTAAAAAATGCTTTCTAAACGCCTTATGCACAAAAACACAACTGGTATTATGGTGTGGTAAATATATAAAAACCTTTGGTGATAGAAAAAATAAACGCCATTACTTCAACCTATAAAAAAATATAGTAACAAAGACAAAATTAAACAAAACCAATGAGCCTAATGTAGCCTTAAATTCTAGTAGCTTAGCTAAAAGTAACTATAACTGATGTATTATAAAGTCAAAATGGATTACCTGAAGAGCCTTGCAATGTTCCATAGCCATATTATGATCCTTAATGTGCTTTCCAAGAGACAAATTACAAAAATTCGTATAACGAATTAAGAAAACACCACCCTTAGCTCTCCACTTCATTAGAAGGTCAATTCGTAATCTCGCTCAAACCATTATAAAACTAAATTATGAAAATCCCCTAAAATAATGTACAACTTTATAGTATTAGTTGTTCCTTACAATCTCCCCTCCTTACATTTGATGCCATATGTACCAACACTTAGTAGTTTGCGCCTTTGTGTTGTAATAAAATTTGTTCATTAGCTCTTAATATTAACTTATCGTTATAATGTGGTAATATTGTTCACCATTTTTATCATTCAATATTATGACACAACTATTCAATATCTTTTAAAGTGTAAACTCAAAGAACTGTTTACATAAAGATGGTTTAAAACAGATATTGGTCAGCCAATTATTTGCTGAATGTTATTATTAAGAAACAACACTCCACTATTCAAACATACCAAGGATAATCCACCAAAAGAGTACCAAAATTATTTGATAAAAGCAAATACATCAGATAATAACGATATCACAGTAATGTGTGAATAGAAATGGCATTATAAATTTAGTACCTTGGGACGTCATCAAGCATGAAGACACGAAGATGCCTAAATTATGTAGGTTTCCATTTCTCAAACTCATGCTTCTAGTTGTGCAAAACATTTACAGTTGTTACTATCATGGTAGTTCTCAACCCTATGTCCATACACCTTATAGCAGCATAAAGAAAAGCTATAACCTAAAAAAACCAGTTATTAGTTGCGAGTGAATTGTGCAAGTGAAATTCCTGTCAAGAGAAGTTATTCATTTTTTTGATATGATATTGGTGGTGCATACTTCATAATTTGTTCTATTAAGATATACCTAGGTGTAAGATTATATTTTAGCGTATATAGCCAAAATATATATCTTTTTGAAGAGGCAATCTAAAGCTTGCATAGGTTTAGTTCTGATTAAAATAAAGATAATAAGTAACAATATCGATAGCAAGAAAATGTTTATTGTCATACAACTATCATTTTTTCCTCTAATACTGAAAGACCTATACTCATTATATTTATTGGCCATTTTATAATATTTACCTCATAAACATTACAGTATAAAACCCATTATACCTACAACCTCCTCATCATAAGTAGAATGCCTACACAACACTTTATATACGGCATTTGTTAATAATAATATAATTTATGTGAAGTTAATGTACTGTTTATCTGACTATTTCAACAAATGAATCCACGCAGCTAATTCATAGACTTGACTTCTAAATGTCAATCGAGCATATCATAAATGCTGACAATCCACTATGCAAACACTTAGAGGAGTTACAGATAAAGGAGCTCATGCACCTACATGGGGCTTACAATCCTTAAATATAATGGCAAATTTATTCTAAAAACCCCTCAGTGTGATAATACTTTTCATAAATCAAATGTGTTTTTTATCCATCACAAAGTTTATAGACTTTCTCTAACAAAATAAATTAGACAACTCATATGTCTTTTACTATCACTTGCAACTTGTGAAAAAAATCCGATACTCAGATGTATTTTTGTATAAGTTACATACAAAAGGATGCCAGTAAGGAATAAACCCTGCTCCCAATAATCAGATTTTACCTCTCTGTCATTAATTATAAGTTATAACGGTATTTATCTCAGGGACGTCCGTTTGCAGTTACAGAAAGAAGGATGAGGATGATTTCATATATATAATAGCATTGTATGACTACTACTAAAAAACAGAAAGTGATAATTTCTCATGTATTATTTAGGGCTTCGCAAAATGCAAAATTACATCAGTTGAGTTGACTGTCTCTTCATCTTGCATACGGTTAAGCATGTCAGCAACACGTACAGATGCTTTCCCTTTTGTCCTCACATTTGGTATCAGACCATAAGCAAACTGCAAGATACATGAGTCTCAACGATAACATCAATATAAAGAGAGATCATGTGAATGCAAATCAATTAAACCTCAAGCTTGTGAATCGCTTTGGCAATATTCCAAAGAGAGGTTGTATCCCTACCAGTAAGAAGTTCCTGTTAAGATGCAAACCAAACACATAATATTAAAGAACTTCAATAATATTCTTACTGATGTAAGGAAGTTCCTGTTAGCACCTTCAATATGAAAAAAATGCAGTAATGTAGACTTACATGTAAGGCTTGCAAACAATCTCGAGTTATAGAGACCATGTCTGTAACTCTGTAAAACAAACACTCACTATACAATCTATTGTTTGTATAAATGCGAAGCTACTTATAGAAGACCTACCACTATTTAAAGGTCCCATGATGGCAATAACATCATTAGAAAGTGTGCATTTAGGGTTTATATAAATAAAACCCCAAATTAATCCACCTACAGTATGGGGAGCTTGATAACTGTCACACCCCACCAAGGCGGAAACACGAGGTGTAACATATTAATAGACATCACATAAGATGATAGACAAAACACCATACGTGAATTACGATAAAATAAAGTTATCCGTATTACAACATTTCAAAATACAAGTTTAAAAGTACAAAAAGTCAACATAGTTGTTTTTCTTTCGAACATGGACCACCCAAAAGACAATAACTTGGAAGAAAGTAGACATCTTGAACGAGTTCAAATGCAATCATACTAAGTTTCCACTTAAAGATCGTCACTTGAAAAGCATGATAAAAACGGTCAACTATCAAAATAGTTGGTGAGCTCACAAGATAATGTACACAAAATATAGTTTTAGAAAAGAGTAGATGTCCGATAATAGTTTGCCAACTCAATGGCAAGTTATCAAAAACTGTTGTGCAAACCAAAATCAATTTCCAAACAAGTTGAGAGTCCAAAACAAATCAAGTTTTTCAAAACAGTTCCCGTTACATAAAGTAACGTAACACTAATCAAATCAACATATATGTATGCTATAGTGTTCATGCGAGGCACTACTTAAATGTATTCAGCCTAACCGTTCCAAACATCTAATCAAGTTCAAAGTTGTATAGTGTGGCACAAACACTTAGTACTATGCACCCTTGTGTGGAAAGTGAGGAGGGGCTAATCTCCTAATAGCGCTATCCATAAGTACTAACGTCTCAATCCCGATGAGGGGGATAATGAGTTAAAAGTAGTGGCGGGTTCCAAGCATTAAACAACATACATATCAAGTTCAAAGTTCAAAGTTCAACACGTTTCTAAAGTTTAACAAGTTCAAATCCAGTTCCATACGTTCAAAACAAGTTCAAGTTCAAATGTGCTCAAAAGATTAATTACTTAAAAGTAATAACATAACAAACGACACATCATGCTTTCCACCCCAAAACATTTTAAACATTCAAAAAGGGGAATGTGAGAAACTCACCGTAAATAGGAGTATCGACCAAGAAAATTCAACAAAGGAAGACGAATGCCAACAACTTAACCGCGACCTTTAATAATAGTGGCCCGCGTATAAGAAAATATAATCATAAGAAAATGCATAATTTGCATAAGTATAAATATATATATTCTGACATATATAAAATCTTATATCATAGAATCCATGTGCGCGCCAAACTTACTTATTTATACCCACTTAAATGTTTCGCCTTAAGTTTAACTCAATTTTTAACCTATTCCGACTAATATGTAATTTTTAAAGAAAATTACCCATTTTGACCCATTATCAAGATTAAGACATCTAAATGCGAACAAAAGCGAAAGACTAACTTATTAGTTGAAATTTCAGTTGTAGTTAATATATTCTACGCCTAATCGTTGGTTATAATATAATTCGATTGTAACACCCCCAAATTTACAACGCAGCGGAATATCCCTTTGGGGTGCTACTTCATAATACATGCACACGAGTCACAGTAAACGACTTCAAAAGAGATGTTTATAAAACAAAATCGCATTCGATTTATTTAAAGAGAAGATCAGAGTTACAAGGTCCCAAACCAGTTTAGAAAATATATTTCTAGTGAGTCACATCACGACTCGTTTTCTTAAAATTTCCTTTATCGAATGTACAAAATTTCACTGAGTTTTAATCCTTGATATCCGCCTTCCGTCCCATCCAAGCCATCACAAGCACCTAAACCTGAGATATATGCTTAAAAATGTCAACAAAATGTTGAGTGAATTCATAGAGTTTTCAAGTAACGATTAGAACACATATTGGTTCCACAAAATATTTATGACCTTAGAACGCAGTTTGGTTCCACAAAAACATGTATGACTTGCAAGCTAGGCAAGCCACACCACATTTCCAACTTTCATGAGCCCGTGTGCCGAACCTTAACACATTTATCATTTAGGATAAAATACTGACAGGGAAGTATGTCACCACCCCTAGTCTTAATACAAAATGTCTGTTACAAGGTTTTCACCATCGTATACACCCCCCCCCCCCCCCCCCCACCCCACCCCCCCCCCCCCACCCCCCCCCCCCCCCCCCCCCCCCCCCCCCCCCCCCCCCCCCCCCCCCCCCCCCCCCCCCCCCCCCCCCCCCCCCCCCCCCCCCCCCCCCCCCCCCCCCACCCCCCCCCCCCCCTGTCTCTCCCGCCCCCCCCCCCCCCCCCCCCCCCCCCCCCCCTCAAACCCCGGACGAGGGTGTCAAACCCAATAGATCTATTTAATGCATTCAGCATTTACCTCCTTGGTAATTAATGGTCACACGGCAAAAGGCATATACTTATGGCAATGGAATCATATTATCATATCAAAAGCACTTGCGTTCTATTTGTCGCAACAATAGCATCTAACACGTATAAAACTACTTATGTTCTATTTATAAAATAAGCAACAACAAGTAAGTATAAAACTACTTGTGTTCTACTTTTCAAAACATGCATGTATCCCCCTCGCGGGTTTATAAAACATTGAAAAAGAGTTCAAAAGCGAGGCTATGAACTCACCTTGATCGAAGACGACGACCAACAACCAATAATCACTAAGCAACATTCAGCAATTTATAGCCACGGTGTCTCAACAAATAACTCGACCGCGACCTAGAATTATATCGCGCAATTAGAGAAATAACAGAGTATCATCGACTGTTTCGATAATCACAACATATATATAATATGTATGTAAAGAAACATGCTATGGGATCCACACCTACGCCCCAAATCCTTATCTATTAAGCGATTAGAAACCAAGATCTTCTTCCTCAATTAAGTTGCGTTACTCTTTTGAAAACTTTGTATTTTTGGAAAGTTACCACTTTTAGATAGTCCGGTTATCCAAGTATATCAATACCAAAATATTTCCTTATTTCGTAACCCTCCAATACACCAATGCCTAATTTCGTAATCACATCCCCGACGTCACATTTTCAAGTATATATATATACACTTATATATGAAAGTTTCCGTTTATAACCCGTCATTTTTAGATGCAACCGATATTTTCAAAAACAATGTTAACCTTGGAAATAATATTTATTATTTTCCTTGTCAACCCGGACAACACTTACGACCACTAAATGACATTTTTATTCATTGTTTGACTTTTACTTTTACTTTTATACTTAGTCTTTTCTAGTCGTTGACTATAGTCTTGATCCGTCAAAAATTATTGTTATCCTTATCTTTTTCTATAAGACATGTAAAACATTATTTCGAACAACTTTCCAGTTTTGACGAAAAGCCGAAACGGAACAAAAAATGACCTTTTTGTCCTTCTAAAATTCTGTGCAATTTATATACACACTTTTATTTTCTAATCCACGACATGGTCTAATTTAGTCGTTTCAAATCATTAATTTGTGAAATTTACATGGTAAAAGCGAATCCGCATTTCGGACAACTTTCGTGTTTCGCTGGAAGGCCGAAACGGACTCGAAAGTGCTCGAAATGGCAATTCAAAAATCTGGACAGCAAGTACATAATACAATAGCTGTCAATTTTATATAAAAATTTCCAAACTTCATTCGGCCATAAAATCTTCGTTATTTGGAGTTACGGGACGATCCACATATCGAAACGTTCATAATAATAAGGCCTATCGTAATATTAAATCAAAAATCAGATTAAAAATATTTTCAACACCAGAAAGCGACGCGCCAGATTCTGCTCGAATTTACCACTTTGAAAACCCATCAAAACCTCATTTTCGCTTCACAACAACTTCAATAATACGCTTAACTAACCTATCTCCGACAACTAAATATACTTCAATCATCCAATCACTTAATCTATCACATTCGCTAGTGGATCCATAACATGCAACTTCAATTAAATTATAATCGTACAAGAATAATATGAAAAGAGTTTTAGTATGCTCACGCCAATGAGAAATCACAAGATCAAGAGTCGACACACGCTCCTCCTTCGTTTCCTTTGCTAGCCGCGGCTCGAACTCGACCCGAATACACAAACCGCGACTTTTTAACAACAACCCACTTGCAAGAATACTTATCTAACACTTCTAAATAATATTTTTGACCCATTTTGACAAGAGCTCGAACCGAATTAAATCTAGTGAAATACTTGTTTCATGTCGAAATTTATTAGTGGGATACGTTTACAATAGCACAAGGATCAATATTTTGGTAATGGATCGTATTGCATGTCGGAAAAATCAAATGGTTTATGTATATATGTGTGTGTCTGGTCCTGGAGAGGACAAAGGGGGAAAGAAAAATAATTTTTTTGTTAAAGTGTTAAAATAGATGTATAAGCTTCCTTATATAGAGAAGTAGTTTGAGACTTTGCACTAATAGTCCCTCCTTCCTTATAGTCAAAACTAACACAAAGGTGTTTGTTTCGGGTTTATAACCGACCAAATTGGCTCGGGTTTAATAATGTAAAAATTATTTTTATTCCGTCAACCTTACTTAGTTTAAAACATTTAATAAAATGTTAACTCACGTAAATCACGACTTTAGACACGGTTTTTACAAAAACACGGGAAAATCCATATCACACCAAAAATAAAATATTCACGCTCTCGGAGAAAAATATAGAAAAAAATTTCAAATTTTCTCAAACGCTCAAACGAATAGAAATTTGAAACACGGCTTGCGAAATAGCCAAAAATAATGATTTTTATCAAATTGCCCAAAACAAAAAACGATTATTGCATCTCAACGTAGAAAATGAATCATGGCTCGGGATAAACGTCGGCCTAAAACACGGGTTGTTACATTCTACCCACCTTAAGGGAGCGTCGTCCCGGTGCTCAATTCAACTTATTCGTCCTAAGCTCACTCATGGAGATATAGGCTTTGATCCTTGAACTGACTCATGCGTCCTCACGCGACGGATACGCGACGTTACATTCGCTAAATACTAGGTGAAAAATCAACGCAAAAACAATGGTAAATCTACCAACGAAGTATACACATATACACGATCGCTCTTGTCAAAAGGGGACATAAACAAGCCATGGAAACATCCGGGAAAAATTGCCACGCCACTCTCAAAAATATTTCGAAACGGGAGATCAACCCAAACTCGATTGGTGGTCCTACCAACAAAACAAAAAGCACGTCGCCAACCCGGTCTCATTAAAGAATGCACCATCGGTTGCGAAAATAATCCGGAGTATACATAACTCCATCGAACGCACTATAGCACTATTTATACATAATCACATAATCACATATTCACCACTTTATAGCGACTTCATATTTTGGCCTAGCTTTACTCAGGCATTTCATCAAGTCCACTTATATTTAAGCCTTGGCGATAATTAGTACACATCATGCTCGCTTACTATGAAGCCTTAGCAAAAAGAAAACTAACACATATCATTCTCAATCGCTCTTATCAAGAGAGAACACACATAAAGACACGGAAAATAAATATTCCAAAGATCACCACGTCGCTCTCCACATATCGGAGTAGACGACTACTTTAGAACGTACCATAGCACTATACATATACACGCACAAAATTTCACACATCGGCCTAGGATAACACTAGCATCGATTAGGTTCGCTTACACTTATGCCTTAGCATCTAATACACCAATATCACACACCATGCTCGATTATAATTAAGCCTTAGCAATTAAACCATGGGTAGGCATACCCATTCATCCAAAACTTAATGCCACATTATTGGCAACACTAAAGAGACTTAAGCGCTTACTATTAACCAAAAGCACCTAAATACGCAGAGCACATTTTTGCGCATAATTCGGAGGTGATAATCCCGCCAGAAATCATAAAAGATCAATAGAATTTACTCGAGCATCAAGGATTCAATAACCGTGCTCTCAAAGACGGCGATTTCAATTGTCCCTTAATGGATGATTATCACGATTGGTTCAATTCCAATATATCCTATTAGTCATCGGACATACAGACTAGATACGTCTAGACCACAACGCACATTCACTAGACAATTTCTTTTAAATTCTCGACTTCA